>JAOSBO010187455.1:0-22358 GCA_027563915.1 Erythroxylum rotundifolium
CTTGTCAAAGTGTGCTTACATTAAGTACAAGATGTGCTCAGATTAGGAAAAAGGATAAACTAAGCCCGATATGAATTAGTCTGCACGAAATTATTATGAGTTAGTGTTACTGGTAAAAGAGGTCTTAGATTCATAACATGTGATATGTGAAAAGGTTAAGAAATAATGGTATGATCGACAGCGATAGATTGGCAACATACGAAGTAAAAGTTACTGAGTAATCTAAAATATATCGATGAAATAGTCAAGATAGCGTAATAGCAGAATTAGTGATTGAAGGACCTATTGAGTTATCATCTGTGGTGATTTGGAAGAGAGTATTTGAGTGATGAAGTATATGGGAAATGGAGAAGCATATAAGGAATTAATAAATCTATCGTATTGATACATCATATGAAAATTTCGGGCACGAAATTTATTAAGGGGGAGATTTATAATATCTCGTCCCCATATTAAGGGTTAGAACCCAGACTTCAATAATAGATAGACTAGCAATGTGAGAGTTAGAAAATTTGCATTTCAAGCTCAGCGGAATGTTAGCATACATGCATGTGAATTTGAGTCTTTGCACGCATGAAAGTAATTGTACATGCACTCATTGACATTTCAAGTATAGTGAATAGTAATGGGATAGACTGAGAATTGTGGTAATAGAAAATGATTAGAATAAAATGGAGTATGAAGACTAGAAATAAAATCTAAGTGCTAGACTTAGTAAAGAAAAATGTGTTGAAGAAGTTTACTGAGAATTTTAGTATGGGAGTTATAGATGGTTGAGTAGAAAGTTATGGTCTAAATAAGGGGTAGATGTTCAGGGGTAAAGACGCATCGTTTGTGTTTTGCGTATCGTCTGTGATGATGTCACCAAAACACAGACATAAGGAAAACACAGACACAAGTAAAGATGTATCGTCTATGTTTGACTTTGCTTCGTCTAAGGTTGACCACCTATCGTCTGTGTTTTACGTATCATTTGTGATGATGTCACCAAAACACAGACGCAAGGAAAACACGGATACAAGTAAAGATGTATCGTCTGTGTTTGACTTCGCTTCGTCTAAGGTTAACCACCTATTGTCTGTGTTTTGCGTATCGTATGTGATGACGTCACTAAAACACAGACGCAACGAAAACATAGACGCAACGAAAACACAGAAGCAAGGAAAGACACATCATCTATGATGACATCACATCATCTGTGATGACGTCACAACACAAATGCAAGGAAAGACGCATCGTCTGTCTTTTGCCTATCTTCTGTATTTCGAATTTCATTTGCCTTATTATTTGGCTTCGTCTGAACCTATCGTCTGTTTTTGAAATTTCGTCTGCCTTATTATTTGGCTTCGTCTGAACCTATCGTCTGTCTTTTGAATTTCATCTGCCTTATTATTTGGCTTCGTCTGAACCTATCGTCTGTCCTTGGAATTTCTTCTACCTTACTATTTGGCTTCGTTTAAACCTATCGTCTATCTTTTGAATTTTATCTGCCTTATTATTTGGCTTCGTCTGAACCTATCTTCTGTCTTTTGAATTTCGTCTACATTTTGGCGAACTTCGTCTACCTTTCCGATTAGACTGCTTATTGCTTCGTATGTTTCTAGCATTCGTCTGCTTTTGCATTCCTCTGCTTATTGCTTCTTCTGTTTATTGTATTCGTCTGTTTTCTGCTCAAGTGACCGAGACTTCTTCTTATGTATATTGTTCATTTGTATCGTCTGGTCCATTTTTGACCCTTTAGAAGATAGAGTCTATCTTTGAGATCTTCCTGAAAGTTGTAGATCTTGAAATCTTCTTTGAAATTGTCTTAAGATGATCTTGATCGGATACCTCTAGTGAAAGTTATGCTAGTTGCCCCAATAGAAAAAGGTTCAATATGATTGAGGATAGAACCAAATTGAATGATTTTGGTTTCAATGGAGACATAAGACATAAGGGAATATGTTGCTGGAGGAAAGCGTTGCAAAATGACTTCAGTGTCGGGGTCAAGAAGAGAATGTAAAGTTGACCTGAAATGATGTACTATAGGAAAAATCTAAAAGTGAGTAAGAGGTTGTGACTTGTGATTGCAGTGGTATTTACTGAGTAATAAACTTAAGTATAAAGTATACTTAAGTGAGTTTGGATAAAGGGAAGTTGATAAGTGGATAAGAATTGGACAGGTGTCTTAGCTAGTTAAGATCTTTATTTGCCTATAAAAGACAAGCTACTGTCCTTGTCTTTACCCTTCTAAAAACTTCTTTCTTTAGAAATTCCCCAACCTAGAGCTTTTTATCAAATATTCACCAAAGCTTCCTTACTTTTCTTTGTTGTCCCCACTTCTATTTGGATATTCCTTTCTTTCATTCTAAGAAAAACCGAGCCTCCCTGTCAATTTTCAAGTTAATGTATGTGGGTGCATGAGAGATTAGGATTACGTGATTTGTAGAGATTGGAGCTTCAAACAAGATAAACATTTGCATTCAAATGTTTCCAGATCATTGAAGCTAATCCTAATCTGCAGCATACTGTGAGTAGACCTAGATGGTCTCATTCCACAGTTTGTTTGTTTGACTTCTGTTTTTAATTGATTCTGAATGATTAAATCAATGCGTTTTGATTATTGATTCAGGACAATGAAGGTCTGATGACTATGATTTTGGAATGGATATTGAAGTGCTCATTGTATATGAATGACATGAAATAAGTGTGCATAATATGATTTCTAAATGCCGGACCACGGTTCGATGACAAGTGTGTTTTGTTTGAATTGTCCATTTGCATATGAATGAAAGAGTGATTCTCAAATTTAATGTTAAATGCCAGACTAAGGTCCGATGATATGGGAACGTGAGTGAATAGGAATATGCCAATGTAATTGATGCATTCCATGTCATGAATGCATGAAACATAATGGATGTTGTGACCAGAATAGCCACTGATCAGAGCTTAAAGCTCAACGAGTGAAAAAGAGCCTCGAGCTCAAAAGTGATTCGGAGCCTCAGGCTCAACGTTTAATGAGCCATATATGGGACAGTTATTAATGAGCCCTATATGGGACAGTTATCAATGAGGCCTTTATGGGACAGTTTAGGCAAACAGTCACAACAAAGTAACAATTGGAAAGTGGGTCTCATACGCACTACATTTGGATAAAATGAATGATTAAATTGTATTGAATGTGAAATATGGAATGATGTGAATGTGATTTATTTGATTATGTGATTAGGTGAGCCATCGATGATGGTCACTCATTGAGTTTGCAAATCTCACCCAAAATTTGTAATTACTTTTCAGGATCAGCAGAATACCACATTAGGCCAACGAGAGTATACTTACTGCATAAGTGAAGGACAGAGGTCGGGATCAGTTGGCGTTTGCATTTGTGTCTTTTTCTATTTTGTATAAAATTGTATATTCTGAAAAAACTAAAGTGTTTTGTATTTGTAATGGGCCCTAATTTGGCTACTGAAATTCTATTGATTGCCTTGCAATGAGTGAAAATACTTAAGAATGAAAGTGGGCCATATTTGATGGTTGATTTCCGCATACTATGATTTACACTTGATTGTATTCAAAGAAAAACAAATAATGTACTGAGATTTGAATGAGTGAGTGTCTTAGCCTGCCATCCTTGCGGGGCAAGTCCTCAGACATCACCATCAATGTCGGGTACGGGTCTTACGGGAGTGAGGTGCTACAATATCTTACGTTTTGTTATGAAAAATTTTGTAAATAAAAATTCAATTAGTTAGTGTCTAAATATTGCCACAAAAAACTAACTATCACTATGTTGTAATTTTTGTGACAAGAAATTTTGTTTTCATTTGATCAACAACTTTTGGTTACAAACGTTATTGTCAATATAAATATAACAAATTATTGATAATTATTTCTTGTTATAATAACATATTAAAATTCACCACTCTAGTGATTAATTTTGTTATTATTGTACAAATTTTAGGGATTAGAAACTACTTATTATGGTTTTTTTAATATTATTATTTGCAAACAAATGTAAGTAGCTTCTTATAAAATATTCAAACTACATATATTGATAATCCAAAAATAATATTGTAAATATCAATAGATATTTTCTAAACATTACTTTGAAATTTCATCAAAATAAATATAATGAAAATCTTGTTCCAAAATATTAAGCAAAACTTTTAACCTATTCAAAATTTTAAAACTAAGTTTTTATCAATGCTCGTTTTTATCAATGCTCAATCATTGTCATCGTTGCCTTCCTCATCTTCACTTACTGAATTTGTCTCATCATCACCCATAAAAATAAATAATTAAAATAATATAGATTTAACTCAAAATTCGACTATCAAGTCATGCCCTAATCAACTTTCAGTTATGCATGGTTTTAAAATTATCACATCGTGTTTGGGTTTAAATTGCATTATATTGTGAATATGGTTTCTTTATTGTAAATATAATCATAATTATAATTGTATTGTTCATAAAAATATTTACTATTATTTGCAATTGGAATATAATTTACATTTCATAATTTAAAAGTCTTCTGTATGTTAATAAACTAAATTTTTTCTTTTAATATAGCAATAATTTTTGTAAGAAGTAAAATCACAACCTTTAAAGTTGTTATCCTTTTGAAAGGGGAAAAATACATTAGAATTTAAAGAATTTATATATTGAATTTATTTTTAAGTTATTTATTAAAAATATATAAGAAATTAAATATATATTAAATATGTGATTCATAAAATCTTGTTGGAAAGTTCCTGAACAATCCAACATTAATGTATCCTTAAAATTGTGGACACCAATTGCGAAAAGCCATTGAAGCTCGAAAAAACTTTAAATTTTAAATTTTATATTATTACAATGAAATGTATAGTTTTATATTATCCATTGAGTTTATAATTTCATATTTTGATTATAAAATATTAATTTTAAATAAATATGAAATAGTAGCCTTATTCGCTATAATATAATTTATATCAACTCATATATATAATTAACATTTCAATAAATGCGATATAAAACACGACTCGCCTTCCAAATAGCTTATATGATTTCAGATAGTTATCTAAACAATTAATGGTGAAGTTTCCACCTTATAAAATAAGTAGACATCCTTTTGTAAACCCTAACCCATTCGGTTCCACTCTACAAGTTACCATTCTCTATTATCCCAAATCAATCGCACCTTAATCTCTAAACTTATTCCTCATTTCTCCTCCTTCTATCGATCTTGCCTCCTATTTACTTTTATTCTATCTTATATTTTTTCGACTTCCCGATCTACATTTAGTTTTTCTGATTCTATTCCTAGTAATTTCTATTTTTTCATTTATTTATCGACTACACTATTAGATGTTCTGATGGTTGTTTATAGTTTTGTTTTAGGATTAAGAACTTCAATTTTGTGTCAATTTTGCAATTGGTGGCTTTGTTTCTTTCATAATTTAGTATTGATTAGCATTAACTTCATTTTCTTATAGATTTATTAGTTATTTTTTATTTGGCATCTATCTTTTTTTTAATATGAGAAAGAGCTTTCATGGTTTCAAAGATGTGTTTCCCTGATGATTTAATTTCCCCCATATTTTCTATTTTTATGAGAGGTAGATGTACAAAAGGAACTAATCACATATGTATTAGGTTGAATGAATGACCCATTTTGACATAACACTTCCATAGAGCACAAACCTGAACATCCAGAGGATATTCGAGAACATACCCTATGAGAATGGCACATTAGAACAATCACATTAACTTATTATGGCATCATACATAACACAAGTATTTAAAATGGTCAAATATTTTCATAATATTCACAAAATAAACTTACTTACATTGTACCATTACTATTCATATCCTTGTATTTACATTACATAACATTTGAGAGTTTACAACTCCATAGAAAATGTTTAACAAGAAATGAAGAGCTAATCAAACACATCCTAACTAGACTCCTCATATATCAGCTGACCAGACCTTTGAGACATTCTTGTTCTCAAAATAACAGTACAAAAATTCTACTTGGTTGCCTTAGAAGTTAAAACTCCCTTGTTAGCAATTTTGATGAGTTTGGAAACTCAGTAAGTGAACCATCATCGATGTGCTCACTCCAGTCAAAATACAAATGTCAAGTATATAACCAATTGTAAGAAGTTTAACACATCATCCAGTATTATATATCACATCACATTTTGTTATATTTTAACAAGTACAAGTTCAACATGTATACAAACATTTCATAACACTATTTTAGAACAATCCATTAATTCATCTCATTCATTCATATGATACATATAAAGTTATATATATGAAAATGTGCACCTGATTCCATTTTTATTTTACTTTGTTATGACTGAGCTCCTATTTACTATCGTATATCCGTTGTAGATACTGGGCTCATTTCATTAATGTCTTGTATCTGTTGTGGATACTGGGCTCATTATTAACTGAGCATATGGCTCTTTGTGTGCAATTCCTAAGCTTAAAGCTCTTTTCACATTGGTCACTCCGGTCATAACTTCTTTATCTAATCATGCATATCGATGTATTGGAATGTATCAATTCACATAATATGATATCAATATTTTTCATTCATTCTATTAATGTCATTTATTACATTCGTCAGACTTGAGTCTAGCATTCAACATTCAGTTGATTATACATTTCATAGTACACATACAATTTGAAAACACTTCCATATACAGTCCCAAGTATCGAACTCCTCGGACCAACATTGTCTAGAATCATAGAAATCAGATAAGTAACAGCTCATTAACTAAAAATTAACCAAAAACAATCCAATGCAGAGTTGGAAAAGAGAGATTAACCTTCAAGGTGACCGTTAGAGAGTACGGAGCCCCTTCACTGCCAGAGGATCGCAACAAAAGAGAACCTCGAGGAGAATGGGAAGACATCGAGGATCCTACAAATGCTTTCCAAAAGAAACACTTGCGAAGGCAAAGGCAAGGCAAGGAAAATTGCAAAGACAATGGTATTTCAATATGGTAGCTAAGGTTCAAACTTTGCAATTAATGGCGACACTACCATCGAACCATTCATTCCAACCAACGTGAGCGTAAAAGGAGCATCGAGCTACCAATGTTGAAGGAAGCACTGGATAGGAGGCAACCCACAGAATAAAAAAATTTAGAATTTGAAATTCGTAGTTAGGTTTATTTTGTTTTGTTTGAATAAATTGTGAAAGAGTAGGTTTCGAAATTTTTATGGAGGATTATGCAATTATGGAGGAGAGGTGAAGGAGGACAAAAAAAGAACTAGAAGTGAAAGAGAAGAGACTAGAAAAAGCAGAAAGGAAAGAAATTTAGGCTTGCGACTATGCAGAAACAAGGGAGGGCGCGATTTTCAGATGAACTTTTTACCATTTTACCCTTTTTACCACCTATATATTTAGTTCTCACTTCATTTTCACTTTCACTTTTACTTTTACTTATCTCTCTAGAATTCTAGCATTCAAATATATCTTTATAAATTTTTTCCAAAACTCTATCTCATCATGCCACACATTAACCAATTGGCCCAATAGGAGCCACACGGAGGATAACAAATTGTAAGACGAGGACGACGAAATCGAGCAGTAGACTTCAGAGCTCCATTTCCTATCTACACTGAGGAGGAAGGTACTCATTTTCCATCCCTTCTTTCTAGACACATTGCAACTCCTAGGTATTTTGATATTGACACGCTAGATAGGCTAGAGCTGTATGAGGAACTTGTGCTAGAATTTTTTACTTCGCTAAGTTATGATCCCAAGAACCCCAACGAATTATAGTTCCGGTTGAGAGGAAGGTCGTATGAATTAAATGTAGAACTCATGTGTGAGATGTGTGGATTCCCTGAATCCACCATCTTTGATCAACATGATGATTTCCGTGCCTCTCAATACTGGAATGTACTTACTAGAATGGAGTGCTTCCACACTAATAATGTGCCCAACAACATTATTAGGTCCCATGAACACCTGTTACTGCACAAATTTATGTGTCAGCTGATTTCTGACAATAAGTGCTCGACCAAGGAACTTTTCATATTGTAGTGCATAGACCATAGTATTCCAGTATGCACAGCCGTGCATGTGCTACAAGTTATTATAGCAAATCCACGAAAGAGGAGCAATAATCTTGGAATTGGGTATATAGTGTCTACAATTGTGAAACATTTTGTAGTGGATCGAAGTGGAATAACTGTCCATTTACCAGAATTTCTCGACCACCGTCACTTATTTCGAGCTGAGATCATCTATTCCATGAACATGGAACTGAGGGAGATTAGCGAAAAGACACATGTTTGGACGAGCTCAACCTCATCGCGTCACCTAGGCAGGCATAGGAGGAATCAACCAACGAAGAATTGGAGGAAGAGGAAGAGCAAGGCTGGAAGAAGGTTTTGGATGCAATTTCTGAAACCAACAGAACATTAGTAGAGATGGCGTGCACACAACAACGCCAGAGCCGAGATATTCAACAAATCCATCGGTATTTTGAGTCTCAGGGTGTTCAGTTACCGCCGTCCACACCATCACCACCTTCATCTCCTTAGGATTCATTTCTAAGCGAATTGTTTTAGAAATTTCTTTCCCAAAAATTATGCTTCAGTTCTGTTTTATTTTTTCCATTTATTTTTAATGACTATCTATTTCTTTAATTTCTACCTATTCTTTTCACTTGTGTGTGTTTCCTTCTCACATTGAGGACAATGTCTTTTTCAAGTGTGAGGAGGGATTCTGTGTTTTGTTTTTTGTATGTAATTTTGCATACCATATGATAGTTATTAGGATTTCATTGTACAAAGTGTGTGAATGCATCAATGGCTTAGAATGAGTGAAATTCTTTTAATTTTAGACATAGTCGATTAGGTTGTGAACGATCATTAGCTTGCAAAATTAGTGAATTAAGGGGCCTTTGGATAAATATACAGCCTAATTAGGACTTAGCATAAATTTAGCACCCTCTAGATTGTTACATTCATTCATAATTTGAGGTCTTTTAGCTTAAGTAGTTTAACTAGTATTTTTCATGAAAACGAATAGTTAAAAGAAACAAGGTAGGCAACAAATGAAAAAATTTGTTAAATAAATCACTATTTCGTTCATCTTCGGGTTATTAATAGGGCTAGTAGCTAATTGAAAACGTGATGTAACTGAGTAACCAGATTGACATGCATCACAAATTTGTGCCTTTGCATAAAAAAGTTATAATGACATTTCAACCAAGCTGTTAATAAATGACTTAGTCGAGTAGTCGGATCGAAATTCATCACCAATGTTTGCCTCCGAGTAAAAGACTAAGTCCCGGTTTAAATAAATTAATAATAAAAAAGTTTATTTTAAATAAAAACCTACGGACTTGTGATAAGCTTGAATTTTCATGAAAATATAATTAGGAATAATTACAAATTCTGAGGGACCGAAAAATTATTAATGTGTGTGCACAATTGAAAAGGGTAAATAAGTTGACACTTGGATCTCGATTAAGTTGTATATTTAATTCAAATGCCCTAGACACATATTTTTTTTGTTAATGATTTGCTATAATTCGAGTGGTTGTGTTTAAGATTAAATTTATTTCATGAAGATTAGAGCCATTTTCACATTATTGCATTGTGTGTTTTATGTTTATTGTATGTTTGTTGTTTTGTTTGCTTGAGGACAAGCAAATGTGTAAGTGTGGGGATGTTGATAGTTGTCAATTGCATGATGTTTTAAGGTGTAATTTCTTATGTAATTAGTGTGAATTTAAGTGTTGAGTATGCATTTAAGGTTTAGTTATGTTAGTTTATGTGTTTAAGTGTTTTTATGGGTTTGTTTGAATCTTTGAGCTTAATTGTTATGATTTTTGAGGTATCTTGATGTGTGTGTTAGTGTTTCAGGGTGAGAGCAGAGAAGATTCAGGCAGTCTTGGGCCAAAGACATAGGCCACGATTGTGACAGAGAAGGAAGAGCCAGCAGCAGTCAGGCCATGATCGTGCACTTGGGCCATGATCGTGCCCTGCGTCGAGCTGATATGAAAACTTAAGTTTTGAGCAATTTTTCAGACCCTTTCGACTTCGACTTTGAGCTAGAGCCTCCAAAGTAATAGAATATGACAAGACAGAGGCTGCAATTCTGGAGAGTCTGAAAAAGAGAGCGACTCCGTCATCCAATTTTGAAAAATATAGAGAAAGAAATCAAGAGATTGAGGAAGGAGACTAATAAAGAGAGATATAAAGAAGAGCTTGATGCGATTACCACTGTTGTCACCTCTCAGGCTTCGTTCCTAATGTATTTTCCATTTAGTTCAGTTTTATTCATGTATAGAATTGAAATAGGTGTTGATAGTATATTGTGTTGAATGTTGAGTTGTGTTTATACTCACCTTCGGATTTCAATTTTGGAGATTGATAAAATATGATTTGATTGGGTTTTTTTATTGATTTAATTCCTATTCTTCATAACTTGGCAATAGACTAAGAGGGTGAGCTAAATGAAAATAATCAATTTGGACTAACAAAAGTTTGGTGAATTGATAGGCAAAGGATTAAATCAAACTGGTAGAGTCGTGTAACGAGAAATCGAGCTTAGATTCCCAACAGGTTAATAGACAACTTAAAACTAATTCAGGTTTTGGGTCAATCACGAATCAAGAGATCGCAATTCCATAATTTAAATTACGGATCATCAATTAAAGTTAAGAATTATAACTCGAGAAAGAGTAATTCACCCTAGGACCGTCTAGACCTATTAAGTCAAGAATTGCATAATTGATTAGGTCTTTGTTAATTTCAGATTAAATCCCCTTTCTCTCACTCGGTAGTTTCTAGGTAGGTTTGGGATTGGTTTGTGTGATTTGTTATGGTTTAGATTTTTGCAACTTAATTCTTTAAATTGATTATCGATTGATTTATTTTCTGCAGTAGTCGTTTATTTAGGTATGTTACAAACTTAGCCGACCTTAGATTTTGGGACTAGATTACCTTTCACATAGGAT
Organism: Erythroxylum rotundifolium; assembly: GCA_027563915.1. Classification (NCBI taxonomy): domain Eukaryota; kingdom Viridiplantae; phylum Streptophyta; class Magnoliopsida; order Malpighiales; family Erythroxylaceae; genus Erythroxylum; species Erythroxylum rotundifolium. The sequence goes on from JAOSBO010187455.1 coordinate 10,959, forward strand.
CGACACCTTAGGTATTACGCGAACGATTCGTGCACTTACAGAATTTACCAAGGTTATAAATAGTAAAACTTAGCGCGTGTAACCTTGCAAACAGAACTCACCTTTCCACATTAACAATGAACCAAAACAGGATGATACCTTACGTCTAGAAAAAAGAAAGAGGTATTTTGTAAAACATTATGGAATAATTGAAAGTGAAATTAGTAAAACAAACAAGACTTTCAAAGCATTCATAATAGTATCCTTTGGATTATAGGAAGACTGATTCTTGCAGATGCTAGTAAGAGAGTGCATTAAACTATTGTAGGTGCAAAAAGCATAAAACAATCAAACTACATGCCCAAAAAAAAAAACAGAGTGCATTAAATTGTTGTAGGTGCAAAGAGAATAAAACAATCAAACTTCCAATAGTAGACTCTTAAAACAAAAACAAAAAAGAAAAAGAAACAAAATATACATATCGTCTTACCTTCGATTACAAACTAAAATAATCTGATATTGTAGATATTAAAAACCTTCAAGTTCTCTTCTTGATAGGGCTTTGGACACAGGTATTCACTCATGTAATCAATTTTTGTAATCACTCTTTCTTACAATAAATTAGCAATTACATATTATTTTTTCAATAATTATTACTAGAATAAAGCCAATATACGTACATAATTGACAAAAAATATAGGGTTTTATAAAAGGAGAAGCTGGGGGGCTAACAAAAAAGGGATTTAAAATGCCATAATGATCGTCTACCATTAAGAAGTTACTCAACTGCTCCATTATTGCCATACTCTTCTAGCCTCACCATACACATTATTCATTATTTTATTTGTCGGTTTATGTCTAACAAATTTGTTAGTTGTAGACTATGTATGTGTGTGCATACATATATATATATATGTATGTATCTATGTATGTGTGTGTGTGTGTGTGTATATATATATAATCTTTTGTGTATTCATTTAATTAACTAATATATAAGATAAAGTCCATAAAGAGCATCCATTTTGTAAATGAAATTATAATGAAATCATATTATAAGACTATATTACATTTATGCATTTTTTGTAAAGATTGGACATTAATAAAGAGGAAAGACTAGTACATGATGTATTTCTTCCATATGAAAAAAGTAGTTCGTCTCATAAACTAAAATATAGAGATAACTAAATAGGCTTGTAAATACTTATTAGAGAATAAGTTCACTATGCTAAATCGATATGAAAATTTTATTATGAACATTACTTCTACGTCTATCGAAACTTTCATTATGATGATTGTATAAGTGATCATTTGGTTTAAGATCTCCAAAGTATCTCATACATGGATTGCTACATTTTGATATTACTTATCATATTCAACAATAGTCATTTGATAGTTATTGGATATAACATCAACTATATGAAGATAGTTGAGTGATTAATATGATTCGTCACCTTAAAATAATTAGGGAGATCGTTTCATTGTTTTCAATTAATATTAATTTAGATCATCCTTATCTAAGGTGAAATGATATTTTAAAAATATTTTTCAAATTTCATTAGAAGAATCAATTACTAATGCTAGAGAACTAATACAATTGGACTGATATAAAGTAGAAATTAATTATATAATTTATTTCTAATCAAAAAATTGCATGATAAAAGGATTACGCATGAAAAGGTTAGTTGAAACTACTTTACATTGCTAATATTTAGTGGTTTTAATTTGTTGTTAGGTGTTAATCTTAATATATAGATATAAATTATTTAATTAGAAAACTGAAGTTTAATTTATCTAATCCTAATTATAGATTATGATTATAATTTATATCAATTACTAATATAATTAAAAACCTAATAGGTTACACAAATAAAATGATTGAAGATAGAAAAAAAAATAGTTTTATCAAGTTAGACTTAATGGTAAGATTTGTCAAACACTAAGATCAAATATAAATATTTGATAAATAAGAAAAAATATTCAATATTGGATCTTATTTGCAACCAATTGATATTTAATTGGAATTAATTATAATTCTTATTAAAGTTTAATTAAAATTAGGATCATATTTAATTAAAATTTCTAATAGACAAGTCCTACTATAAAAATGAATTGAATCTTTGAGAGCTAGCACTCTTAGTTTGCTCCTTTCTACACCACTTGTAGAATTGTTTCATTATATTTATGTAAATACTATTAGGGGCTAGACAATTGTACAACTATAATAGTTGAGATAAACCTATTTTTGAAATCATTTCGAGGGAGAAACAAGAAAAGTAATCAAGCTTCATAATAAGGTATGAATTTCATTATATGCTTTATTTATGCATTAATTAAATTATAGATTAAATTCATGAAATTATAAAACAATAATTTTCTTCAACTACGTATAGGACCACATTTTGCCCCTTTTCTTTAACATCGATATCAAAACCATCTTTAATTCTATGAATTGATTAATATTGTTTGATGGCTATTGATTTTAATTTTTCACTTGAATTGCAAAACGTTTACAAACTATTAATCAAATTAAAACCAATTATTAAATATAAGAAACTTGAATTTATTATGCGTTAGACACTTGGTCTAGAACCCAACTTCTTTAAACCTATATCCTAAATTTTGGTTTTGAATCATAGAATTTTATTGCAAACTCTAACCCTCTATGATTAAATTGGATTTGATCAAATTTGAAAGGTCTAATGATAAGTTGTCAATCGAAATGAAGATTATTAAATGCAATGAAGGAAAGATCAATGTCATCTTCCCTTTGTTGCTAGTGTCTAAATTTTGGTCTACATTTAACGCTAGTGATTTCTTAATGAGATGGCATGATTTGGGGTAATCAGTATGGTGATTATTATCAATGGTGGTGACTAGAGCTAGGCTAAGGCAATCTATGGCTACCTCAAATTGTCTAGTCATCATTATTTGTAAAAGCAATGTTTAATGCTCCTGTCTCTGGTTAAAGATTAGTTATAATGACGTGGTGCATGTGATTGACAATGTGGATAGTGGTTTCTAGTTTGAGAAGCACCTTTTGTTTACATATGGCTTAGTGATAGTCAACATAGTGGTGATAAATAAGGCATAAGGTGTGGTAGCTCTGATTTTTGGAATAAGGTGGCTAGGCATTTCATAAGATGAAGAAAAGGTTGTTTGGAAACAAGGATAGCATATCCAAAGTATGATTTTAGGAGTGTTTAGTTACTAAGATACCATACCCAAGTCAGAGTTAACTAAGATATTCTAAGTTATTCTAAGATACCATACCCTACGTGTTGGGTTTTATGAGATTCGGTTTGAGCATGCATTTCGGGAGGCTAACCAGTGTGCTGATTATCTTGCTCGTCATGGTCTTTTTCACAAGAGTCTGTTAGTTATTTTTTGAGCCCGTTTGAGGGTTTAGTGTCTCTATTTGATTTTGATAGAACATCTATTGTTCCTTGTCTTTAATCTTCAATGCTTTTTCCATTATCAAAAAAAAAGCTGTCTAATTAAGAAAATTTTTGAGAAATTAAAATAATTGCATTAAAATCTCAAATGTTGTATAAGGAAGTCACAAAGATTTACCTAGCAAATGTAGAGCTAGAATCTCCACCTTCTCTCCTACTATATGACACAAAAGCATACCCATCCAAAGCCTACTCATACCCCTCCCCTACCTCCCTGGCATTACATCCAACCAACAATTCCCATTTCCTACCACCACCCCTTAATTGTTATCCTTCTCACCTCATAACCACTCTCTTCATAATTTCATTCATAATCCTTCATATTGATCCACTAGTGTATTCCTGAACCTTTGGTGAACACCTATTGGTACTTTAGAATTTCTAAAAAAATCTTTCTTGATATTGATCCTATATTGTACCTAATCTTCACTGACTCTTGAATCTGTAGGACTACAATGCCTTCTGCTTAAAAAATATTGAACTTTAACCAGTGCATCCAAACTGATTTCCACTCTTGACACCTAAAAACCAGCACACCATCTTCTTTTGTAATTCATCCCACTCCTGTTAAGAAAGAACCAAAAAAAAAATATTTGTGACAATTTTAAAGCAACAAACAACCCCCTACAACATTCAAAAATCCAGACATATATGGACTTATTGGTAGGAGATTAAAAAACATACACTAAGTTGGTCTACTGACCACCAAACTCTATTCAAGTACAACATATGGTAGCCTTCTATTGAGGTATTAAAACAAGGTACAGACAATTGTTCATCAATGCTAATTAGCTTCTTTATAAATAAGACGGTTTCTTTTCCCACAACCACTATAAGAAAATAACAAATAACTAACAGAAAATTAGTGACAGAATGCATTCTTTCGCTAATTAGTGACGAAATTGACTTTCCATCGGTAAAGTTGACGGATTTATCGACTGCCAAAATATATGTTGGTAAAGTGGAGGGAAAACATCCTTGTGTATTTTTCATTGTATTATAGCGACGGAAAAAGAGAGTTCGTCCCAAAATTAGGCAGCATCAGCTAGCGGGAAAAATAAGCAACTTAAATACCGATAGGACAATATGTCTATCGGTAATTCTATCGATAATTTACCGACAGAAATATTGTCCTGTCACAAAATTAGGCAGCCTCAGCTAGCGGAGAAAATAAGCAACTTGAATACTGACGGTATAATATTTTCGTCGATAAATCACCAACGAAAATGTGTTTCCGTCGGTAACTATCAAATTGTCATAAAATAAAACAACGTTGTTTTATCACCAGCGTTTATAAGACCTAAAGCTCCCATACTTGTCCCTCCCCTCTTCTATTTTTCTCTCCTCCCACCATTATCGCCATCAGTTCTCTTCTTGGAGTGCTTCCATCTTCGATTTTTGCTTCGTTTTTGGTCCATCGTGCATCATTTTTAGGTAATGACTCTCTTGGGATTATTTTGTTTCCAATAAATGAAGGTGTTAGATGCTTATATATATGACCGGTGATGGGTTGGTGGGTGAGTTTTGTTTGAATTGTTGGTTTATGCATTTTTATTTGAATTGTTGGTTTATTTGTTGTTTAAATGTGTTGTTGTTGTTGATAGATAATGAAAAAATGCAGTTGTTTTATTATTAGCTAGAGATAATATAGGTTACCTATGAATTGTTTGATGGAATGTCTATTGGAACAAACATTTCCTTTTATATTGTTTAGCCATACATTCAAATATTATTCTAAGGCATTTATTCATTATAGTCAAATTTTTATTCCTATAATCAAGTGAACGAATTACTTATATGTTGTGACCAATGATATAAAGTGAAACTCTTACATATTTGTTATAAGTGATGTTATTTTTTATTCATAGGAGTTGTATTGAATGTTTGGAGTTGTCGTATTATATATATTAAGATATGGTATTTGAAACCTACAAATAGCGATTTCTTAAAGATACACAAAACAAACAATAGAAGTTGGTATATGATTATCATGTGTTTTAAAATTAGCTTAGATAACATACTTGCCAAAAATTACTACTTTGATTAAATCTAAGTAATATTAAAATGTTTTTGAAAGCGATGTTTTCCTTACTATAGCATTGAAAAATTTATTATTACCAGATTAAAATTATTGTTAGATTTAAATTGAAAATATTTTAATTACCTTTTTAATATGACACTTGAGATGTGAATTTCACACCTAATTTACTTACCATTACGAAAGATTTAGTAATACATCTCATCTTTCAAAGATTATAGACTTTAGCATCTTAAAATGTCATCTCTAATACGAAACCATCACAAAGGACTTTAATTTGTGGAAAAGATGAAGACATAATACGCCCACAAATCTAGTGGATTTAAAACATATTTATTATATCCGCCAAGCATCTAGTGGATTTACAACATATTTATTATATCCGCCAAGCGTTAACTACTTATAAGATAAGATATTAAACAATTGAGATAATTACAAGTGTTTTAGATAGTTTAAATAGAACTGTCCAATAATTAAACAACATAATACTTAGGCCTTGGGTATGATTAACTCATGTATGAGTATGATTCAAATCGTCAGGTGATGTATAAAACTTTTCCATTAAATATCAGTAATTTTGATTAGCTTTTATTCTAATGTTAACGTGTATTTTCCTTATATTAAGATCATAGGAGATGATTTAGGTCCCAGTGCTGCACAAAAAAGCAATTGAAAGTTAGGCCAAGCATCTTGCATAACTCGTTTAGTGTTTCCGGGTTGTAGACCTTTGGAGGAAGGAGACTCCAGTCCTCCAAGATACACTCATTTTTTAGTCTTTTATTGTATCTAGTTGTCACATATTCTGACTAGCCCACGGATCCTTTTGCTAATCTATATTAACCCACCACGCTTGGCATTGCCTAAATTGTTTTCTAGACTCTTGGTTACTCATAGCTACCTGTTTGTTTTCTACATTTCACATAAGACAAACTACTCTTGTTAGTTTGTACGCATGTAACTGTGATAGATATTGATGCGATGGTTAAATGCAGGTAAAACAAAGCTAATTGTAACTCGGTTGTAAAAACTTCCAATCAAATATAACATTATCTAATAAAATTTATTGACAGTATATTTATTTTTAAAAAATTTTGGTTGATTTATCGACGAAAATTTGCGATTTCGTCGGTAAATTCAGTAGCATTTACCGACGGGAGATGCAAAATCCATTGGTAAAATTACCAATAGAATTATAAATTTCATTAGTAATTTCACTAATGTTCAACTGCAAAAGAAACCGTCGACATATTTACCAACGATACATTTGTTGTCCGTCGGTAATTTTATCGACGAAAATTTTGTTTTTCGTCGGGAATTATTAGCTACAGTTGTCTTTACGTCACCTTTTTCTGTCGCTAAACTGACTTACAGACATAATATTATCATTTTTTATCGATAATTTCTGTCACAAAATGACATTTTTCTTGTAGTGAACGAGGTCTTAGGTGATCGCGAGTTGGAGGGCTTATATACTAGCAGAAATCTTATTTAATGAAGATGACATGTTTGTTTTCAAGTTTAGCAAAAAAGAATATTCCTTGAAAGTGGTGGAGGATGGCTTTTGGCATTTGTGGAATAAAACACATTTCTATAGTTATGGACCTAGTATTAAAATTGAGACCATCAGATCTACAAACATCCATATTTGGGTATGCATAAATGCCATTCCACTTGATTATTGGTCAAACAAAGTGATGTAGCATGTCATAACACTACTCAAAATAACTAGACCTACATCTATAGTAGTGGTGAGTCTAGGTCGATCCCACAGAGTGTATGTCTTTTGAAATAAAATCAATCAGTGTTTTGGTTTTCAAAACTATTGAAAACAAATTAAAGAAAACAATCTCAAAATGATGAAAGTGATGAATTTGTTAGGGACTCGTTCATTGGTTTAATCTCGGCCTATACACAATTAAACGTATTTCATTGAATTGTTTCTCTCTTACCTCTCCTAGCAACTATTAATTGTTGTTAACGATAAGCTCAATTAACACTGATTTTCCTTTAAGTCATGTTTAATTAAGATACAGTTGTTAAATAAACCTAGCCATCGAACAAACTATAATAAGCTCTCTAAATTTAATTGGACAATTGCATTACTAGCTACGAAAATAGATTAATCAAGGCAACAACCACATACACTCGGGTCATTTAACATAGGTTATGTTATTCCTAATGATTTTGAAATAATCAGAAACACAATAATTAAGGATTGTATTCCTAATGATTCGAAGAAATTATTTTCTAAAAATGAATCTCAACATAACAAGTACGGATATTATTCAAGATTTTAGCAACATCCAAGCACAACTATTATGGATTTTCTTTAAAATTCTAGTAACGGTTCATACATAAACAATCTAATGATAACGAGAATAAAGATCATTCATACATGAAAACCTAAATCCATGAGCATAGGATAACATAATCAATCCTTAAAAGAGAAAGGACAACAAAAACAATGAAAGAAATGCTTAACTGGATTCTTTGGCATTGATATTGTAACATCCCATTACCTTTGGGAGGTTAAAATAGTAAATGTGAGTGATTTATAAGAGGCTTAGAAATGTGTTTTCATGCTCATGCATAATATGTCATGCACATACAAATGAATAGTGAATTGTTCCACACATGAAATTAAGTGTACATGCATTCATGAATAATTCTGGGTATAATTGGATTGAATTGTGATTTTGGAAATTCGGTGAACTTGGAATTTATATATATAGAAAATTTTATTGACTAGTGAAATTATTATATTTGTGAATTTTGGTGAACTTAGGATTTATTTTGTAATTTATAGAGTATTATGGAAAATAGGAAAAAGAAGAGAAGAAATCAAATGAAGATAAGAGTTAAAGGGAGTCAGTTCAAAAGAAACTAAGTCAGAACTTAGACCTTTGGAAAGTAACAAGCGGTTGCTTTTATTATGCGTCAGAAGTAAGTTTGAGCAATCTGAGAATTAAAAAAAAGGGGTTGGTACTTTTTCTAAGTTCTTTCCCTATTATCATCTTCTCCGGATTTTTTCCCATACACAGAGTTTTCCATCAAACTCCTTCTGAGAGTTAACTCTGATTTTTCATATCCCTCATCACTTCCTCTACTGCTAAAGTGTTTCTTCTTTCTTAAGAAAAACCAGAAGTCGATTAGTATTCATAGAGAAGTACATAATTTTTGTATGGAGTCAAGGCTTGAAGATAGTTGAAGCTTTTGGAGTCTTCAACGAGTAAGTAGTGAATAAAATTGTTAGAGTTGTGGACTTTTGAAATAAAGTTGATGAATTTATTTTCAGTGCATGATCACAGAATTTATGAATATTTATATTCTTGAACACTGTGCTAAGGAGATGAAAAATTGGGGATATAGTGTTATTTGGGTTTTGATGGATTATTAGTGATCAGGTGTTGTGGAAATGGTTTTTGGAGTTGAAGTAGCAATTAAATGATGTATAGGATTGGTGTAGAGAGTTAGATATGGAAAGGTGATATGCTCTCTTTCTTCACTGAGCATGTATGAATATATAGGTGTTTATACGAGAGTTTATAAAGACTTAAGGATGTTCAAGAAAAAGGTTTTTAAGTTGAGGAGTGTATCCATATTGTCTATGTTTTATCGTCTATATTTGACTTTTCTTCGTCTTAAGTTGACCACATATCGTCTGTGTTTTATCATCTATGATTGACTTTTCTTCGTCTTAAATTGACCACATATCGTTTGTGTTTTATCGTCGGTGGTTGACTTTTTCCATCTTAAGTTGACCATATATCATCTATGTTTTACCGTCTGTGGTTGACTTTTCTTCATCTTAAGTTGACCACCTATCGTCTGTGTTTCATTTCGTCTGTCTTTATGCGCTTCGTCTGCCTTTTGATATTTCGTCTGCCTTTGGACACGTCATCTGTCTTTTGGCATATCATCTGTGTTTGCCATTCCGTCTGCCTTTAGACACTTCACCTGTCTTTTGGCGTATCGTCTGTACTTGCCTTTCCGTCTACTTTTAGACACTTCATCTATCTTTTGGCTTATCGTCTGTGTTTGCCATTCCCTCTGCCATTAGACACTTCGTCTGTCTTTTGGCGTATTGTCTGTGTTTGCCATTTCGTCTGCCTTTCAACATCGTCTGTGTTTTCCATTCGTCTGCTTCTGCTTTGTCTACTTTTGCTTCGTCTACTTTCTGCTTATATGACCAAATTATATCAATTGCACTCTCTGATTTAATGTGAACAGTAGACTCGAAAGTCAGAGTTTGGAGAAAAATCTGAAATGACTCATTAGGTTATGAAATTGGATTCAAATGGTTTGTTGAGGTATAAACCCTATGAACAAATGATACTTAAGTGAGTTTAGATATATGATTTATGATGTGATGAAAATAATGGAAAGATACTTGGGATTGTCATGAACATGCATTGTACATATTTCATGTACACACATGTGCATATATAAATGCAAAGTTATTAATATGTGTGTGGATTGTGTGTATAGCATAATTTTGATGTGCAGGATAAATGTCTGCATTCAAACGTTTCCAAATCAATGAAGCTAGTGTTAATCTGGAGCGTACTATGAGTAACCTAGATGGTTTCTCTCAATTATTGTTTTCTTAAGTTATGTTGTGAATGATAAATGAATGTGAAATGAAAGTGTTTGATTGTGGATTCTAGACAGAAGGTCCGATGAATGTGAATGAAGATTGAGATATTGAAGTGTTACTTGCATGTGAATGTGCAAAACTATGTGCTTCATAATATGATTGATTGTGATAAAGGCATTCCATACATGAATGCACAACCAGATAATGGCAGTTGTGACCGTAGTAGCCACCGAAAGTGAAAAAGCTTAAAGCCTAGAAAGTGAAAAATGAAAATGAGCCTCGAGCTCAAAAGTGATTAAGAGCCTAAGGCTCGTTATGTAAAATAATCCCTGTATCCCCATTGGATAAGGGACGGTTAGTAATGAGCCCGGTATCTGAAATGGATACGGGACAGTTTAGGCACTTGGTCATAACAACGTAACAATTGGAAAATAGTCTCACAATCGTTTCATATGCATTCGGTTATGTATGTCAGTTTGAATGCATAATTTGCCTCTGCTTAAGTGAAAATGTGAAACGTGGTCAAATATGCAACAATGTGATTATATGTTATGTGAAATGATTGATTAAGTGTATGTGACCTAATGTGAATACGTGTTATGTGAAATTATTGTGTTACATGAATTGAGTGAACCATCGATGATGGTCACTCACTGAGTTGGCAAAAACTCACCCAAAATTTTGCAACATTTTTTTAGGCTTAGAAGAATTACCACGTTAGGTTAACGAGAGTATAGCCACTGCTTTCAAGTAAAAGATAGAAGTTGGGATCAGTTCACGTCTGAAATGCCCCTTTACCACGAGGTACACAATGGGACGGCCAAGGGTCGTTCCGGCACATAACCTATGATAAGGGCACGCTACGTTCGAACACTACATAACTTCACATGGCATCATATCATTATTCATTATAAAGCATCATATTGAAATGACAATAATTGAAAATCCAACATTTTTCCCTATTTCATTTAAAAATCTCAAAGTCTACATTGTATCATTCAACACTTATTACGTGTACATCATTAAACCTAGTACAAAAGTACTACATAATTGAGGGAAATATAAAAGTCTATCTAAGCCATCTAAAAATCCCAACTGACCGACCTTTAAGCCATGACTCCACTTGCCAAAACACTATCCACACAGCGGGTAGAGCCTCTCAGTAGCTAAAATCGTCTCTCGGTCCTGCAAAGTCAACGTTGTAATTTTGTTGAGTTTTGTGAACTCAATAAGGTAACCATCATCGATGGTTCACTTAATTCATGCATCACATTATATCACATAACATATAAATCACAGCCTTTCACATTTCACGCTTCACATTCAATACAATT
>JAOSBO010187461.1:0-22358 GCA_027563915.1 Erythroxylum rotundifolium
TTTTCAACTCCATTTCAATCAACTCATTCATTTTTTAGTATTTCTAATTTCCACTAAAAATTCGGGGTCCAACAGAGGTGGTGACAATGAATGAAAGAAAACTCTACTTATTGACTAAAAAAGAGCAAACTATCATTAAACTTGTTTGGTTTATTCTTATTTCCAAAATACCCATCAATATTTTTTTCTAACACAAGATACTTGGCTGCTTATTGTTTGCTAAGACTATTTAGTCCTCTTCTGTTCCAAACTATAAAAGACATCAAGTTAAAAAGGTTGGGAAGTTCTTTGTTGAAGCTTCCTCTTGTTAGCCTTTCTTCCTATCTTCCTTTTATTAGCAATAGAAGTTACCAAAACTAGACCTTCTTTAGTTACACCAAACTTGATATCGGGTTCTAAGGAGTGAGGATTTGAATAGAGATTAATCCTAAAAGTTTAAGTCAACTAACAAATGGTGATCAATTAGATCAAGAATATTTTTCACATCTAATTTTTCGGTGTTCTTCATATGATTATTATCTATATGTAAGTATTGTAAGGAACTAATCCTTTAAAGTTTAGAGGTTGAGACTTTACCACCTGGTTTATCTCTCTATTACTTATTAAATTTTGCCTTTCCATTTAATACAATAAGAAGCTACATGAACATGTTTGATAGTAAATTCTTCCTTACAATGACCTAATTTATCCTCCTATAGTCCTATCAATTAATTATATTCTCTAGTTAAGATAAGACCTTTCTACCCAATTTGTCTCTCTCTTAATTATTAAATTTTACCTCTCCATTTAATACAATGAGAAGCTATATGAACATGTTCGAAATTAAATTCTTCCTTACAATGACCTAATTTATCCTCTTGTAGTCATATCAATTGATTATATTCTCTAGTTCTAAATGTTCTCCTACTAGGCTTCCAATGCTTGCACTTTTAGAAGGTTTCTAGTTATAGGAAAGTAGAACTTTAGAGGCATCTAACTCCCTATATTCAGAGAGTCTCATAAAAGAAAGTGGTTTCGAAAAATAGTGCCCTTTCTCACCGCTATACATACTCTTACAAAATTGATCATATTAAGCTTGTTGGTTTGAGAACTAAAATAAAAGGGTCTGCTTTGAGTAATGAATAAGTAATTAACCCTAAATGTGTATAATATTCAAAAAATATTAAGGATATTAACTTATAAAGAATAACCTTGACTCTACTTCTATCTAAGCTTATCCATGGATGCTACTTTTGCAAGAATAGAGACTTACCTGCCATATGTCGTGGTCTTAACTTTATAATGCTAGGCAAGTTAGCATCACTGGAGAATTTGAAGATTTAAGTATCGTCCTTAGTAAGCAAGATTGTTTCTAGACCAAGTTTACTCCATTATGATATAACCTAGAGTTGTACTTTTAGAAAGGATGATCATTTCTATAAGAAAAACTGATTGGAGATTAAGGCCAACACGTTGCACCCACTTGCAAAACCTCTAATAGATGTGAAATAATGTGAGTAGGCTTAGACGAAGGGTAATAAGAGAGAAGTTTCCTATTGATAATGTCAATCACCTTATTATAAGCCTTAAAAGGAGGGGGAACCACAATAGTAGAAGGAATCACAACAACAATTGACTTTGACAAGGATTTAACTAGGTTATAGGATAATAAAGGAAATTCCATGTTGGCAAGGGCTAAAGAAGAATCAGACCTCCCTCAAGAGGAGGACCATTAACTAAAGACTCTCCGACTAAGGAGGGAGGCCTAGTGAGGTCAAAAATGAAAAGGTTCTCACAACTGAAAATTGTCATTTAAAAAGGACAAGGGAGCGTAAGATGGTAAAATGGCTAAAGACAAGATAGTGAAGAAAATCTACCCCTATTCTAAGGCTATGTCTTTCATACTAATAAATTGGACTCTGAATGTTTTAATGCTTGTATGACTAATAATCTTAGAAAAAAATTTAAAGATAGCTAGATACAAATGTTGTTCACCAGAAAAGACTATATGAATATTTAGCTTAATTTAGGAAGAATAAATCATCCAGAAGGTACCTAACATCTAGGAAAATAATTAAATATCCTCTTATGGTATATTTGTATTAGGCCTCTTAAGATTTCAAAGGATAGCAAAACCACTCAATGCAAACTAAGTGTGAAAGATAAAAGTTATTCCTAAACAAAGTAAGGACAATAGAAGTAATAATTTTATGTGTGACAGTAATTCTTTGGAGAAGATAACCTTCATTGTAAAGTTAAGTTGTATGCTATTTCACCATCATGATATACCAATCCATTAACTATTTATTATTTTCTTTTTAATTCCAATGTTACATTCCATCCATTAAAAGCTACGAGTTACAATATCCATATTTATAAGGTTTATGATAACGAAATAGTCCATCATTAGAATGCAATACAATATATGCCAAATTCATGGCGTTATTGGAATTCAGCTGAAAAAATCCATAGGTTTCCATAAAGAAAATTAAATTACTTTTTGATTTGAATAAACTTTAAACTAGTCAATTAACACTATGGTTTCATATTAAACATAATTACTAAATAATTCTTTGCTTGTTAGTTTAGTTTTAGCTTTTATTTCCGTTTTAATACTAGAACCTAGTTTGTCAAGTTCTTACTGTTAAGATATTTTCTAGCTTATTAACAAAAGTAGACGAAGAAAAACTGGAGAAAATGCAAACAAAAAGAAAGAATTCTATTAAGAAACAAATTACCTATAAAAATCCAAATATTAATGTCAAAAAGAGAGAGTTTGAAAAGAATTACGACTAGAGGAGAAGATGATAATCACTGTTAAAATAATGAGAAATTTTACATTTATATTTAGTCAATTAAGGTTATCATTTTTAGGATGAATTGGCTTTAATGTTTATTTCTCAATAATAAAAATGCTTAAAAGAGAGGTTGATTTATTAAAATTTGATTTTTTAAGATCAAAGGAGCAATATACTTTTTAAGATTTAGTATCAAAGGTGCAATATACATTTTAAGATTTAGTCTAACTTGATCCTTATCGTTATTTGTAGTATTAAGTTAATCATTAATGTTAAAAAATAGAACCAAATTATTGCTTAACATTTAAAATGAAATACATGGGAACCTTAACCTTAACTTTGTTAAATTTGTTTGGAAACTTTATTGATGCCCAGTTAACTTGTCTTATGCAGCATGTGACCTTGTCAATATGGGTCCAACTATTAAATATAACTTATATAGATTATACTAAAACAACAATTAAAAATATTTTCATATTATGTAAAATAATTTAAACTTAAAAGTAAAACTAAAATACTAAAAATAAAATTTAACTATTTGCTAACCCTAACCTAGTAGTTTATGGTAGATAGAAACATGAAAGATGAAATCACCAAAGTTGGAAGCATTTAAACATCAACCAAGACTCTAACTTGTTTTTTATACCATCTCAAACATTACTATTACAAGCTACACATAAAGACTTCACCAATGAAAACAAAATACATCCAACTATTGCATAAATAGAAGGGATACAAAGTGTTAAGGATATCAATAGGTCACATTAGATAGGACTAATAACTTTTAAACTGTGGCCTAACCTCAAGCCTACTTAAAATTTAAATTTCCTTGACCTAACCTAATCCACCCATTCAAATCTTTATCCACCTAGAAATTTGACCAATCCACTTATAAAAATTTTACACTTATCATTATTTACCCCTCTTTCAAGTCTTACCATATTAATACCATGGGCATTTGTTTTCATTTCCACCTAGAAATAGGTGGAAATAGAAAATTTCAAATTCCTACTATCAAACTCCATCACCTTATGGCCTTTGTTTTCATTGCCACCCAAAAACAGATTCTACTAGAATTTGTCAAATTCCCACTATTAAACACCATCTCCATCACCCTCCTTTCATCTTTCCACACTCAATTTCTCCAAATTGTATGAATTCATTAACTAATCATTGGATCAAATGAATTTTACGTGTCAATAATGAAGAAGAAGAAGAAGAAGAAGAGATGAAGAGAAGAAGAAGAGAGGAGCAAGGAGTCTCAAGTGTTAAACCACAAGCTAAGGCAATGACTAAGAGACAAAAATGAAGAAGAATAGAGGAATAAGATGAAGAGAGAAGTAAGGAGTTTCAAGTGCTAAACAAGGAGCTAAGATATTGACTAAGAGCCAATGGGAAACTAGAAGAGAGAAGTAAGGAACAAAGAGTTTGTGAGTAGCAACTAGGGTTATAAAAGGAACAAAAGAGAAGAAAGGGAAAAATAGGTGTGCATGCATGGTATGTGAGTGTGTTTGTGTAATCAAGAATCTGTCATTTGATCCATACTGAAGCCCAAAAATCACAAATCTTCAAGTTTAGTCTAAAGTTTGATTAACCTAGACTAAAACCATTTGCTTCAAGTCAGACCAAACCATAGTCTAGCTTAATTTTAAAGTCTGGCAAGCACCAATAGATAGAGGAGAGGCTAAGTTATGATTTTAACAATTATATCAAGGAATATAATGAGTAGTGTCATTAAAGCATAGACACACCACTTAGGACAAAAACAAACTAAAGAATCGCATTAATGATTATAAAGGATAGATATAACTTTATATAAATACAACTCTTTATGCATATCAACTTTGAATCTTAAAGAAATGCAGCTCCTATAGACATACACCCTATCTTTATTTCCTCTATATTATTATTGACATCGTCGTCACTACCGCCACCACTAACTCTCTTCTTTTTCTTACTCTATTGTGATTTACTTCTAACTAAAGGATACCTAACTTTACGATCTTCACTACCTATTTGTATGTCAACCTAAATTCTATCCATTCTCATTGGAAAAAGGAAACAAAAGTAAAACATTATACAAAAAATAGTTACACTTAGAATAACCAAAAAAACTAAAAAGACTAAAAATAAAAAAATTTAACAAATTTTTTTGAAGACCTACCAACAATTAAATTAAATTTAAGAATTTTTTGTATTTGCTTGTTTAGTCCTTTTTTTCCTTATCCTTAACCTCCTTTCCGTATTCATTAAGCTTAAAGGCTTGTTCTCTCACCACCTCTTGTTGCCCTTCCCCTCTCCAAATAGTTCTCTTATTATTGGGTAGAATCTTGCTCACCTTTTTCCCTCTTGTCTTGCCTTTCATAATTTTAGATTTTTCTTGACCAAATTCTATTCTCTTACTTTATTTAATTTTATGGAACATTAAATCATGACTATTTGACACTTAATAACTTTCCCCATTTATTTACTAAGGTCCCTATTTCAGGCCCTCTGGATAAAACTCCTTCTCAAACTCCTATGGCCCCCTTACCTAATGGACATTTTAAACATACTAGTGAAGCTCTTTCCACTCCAAATCTTAAACCAAAGAAAACTTAGAAATGCGTATTAGGTGACACATCCTTAGCCTTGAGGATCCATTTTTCTTTCCTTATACCATAGATGGAAGATCCATTATGGTCCCTGATATTGGCATTCTACAAGAAGGAGTAACAAAGTGGGAAGTTACATTATTGGTATACTTCCCGAAAAAGAGGTCTTCATGTCTGATTTTAAATTTACAGGCACATTATAAGTGGAGGAACTTTAGGCTATCTAAGATTCTTTTAAATTGTGAAGGCCTACTTCTTTTTAAATTCAACACCTCTTCTTAAGCTCTGAAGGTACTAGAATTAGGTATATAACACCTTAACTCTAAACCAATTTTTATCTAAACCTGGAAATTGGGTATCAAGTTCATTAATCTCCATAATAAGCCCTATATATTGTATAGACATCACATTCCCTTTGAAATTGAACCATCAAGGAACTAAGCCATTTGAATAGTTTCATAAGAAAAACTCTCCACTTAGATGAAGCCATATTACATACGAAGAGAGTGAATTATGCAATGATGTGTACGCTAATGGAATCAAATTAGGAGTTTCTTAAATATATCCCTTTACTAAGGATCTATAAAAATAACAATCTTATTAAAGATGAGGTCCTATTTATCTAAAATCAGAGGCCTAACAAAACTCTTCCAAAAAAAATCTAGAAACTAATAGGGAGAGTGTTTTAGACTGGAGACTGCTCGGATCTTTTGTGAAAAATTTCCAACAATTTATAGAAAACCAAGAAGATTATTGAGGTAAAAGAACAAATCCTAGTAAATAGGGCCCCTGTGCTTCGATGCTCATGTAGCTCATCTACCTCACCTATAATTTGTGTTCCAAAAGAAAATGATAATCAAAGAAGCTTTAAACAATAATAAGAAGGAACTAAAATCTAAGAAGAAAGTCTCTCCTGTAAGATAAGTACCCTATCTTGACAATCCTAATAAACAATATTTGATCCTTGATTATATTAAGACCCTAAACCTTTTTTAATTTTGAGAAAACTATTGAACTTCCTTACAAACCTTTAAAGTCATCATAATGGAAGAATACTAGTTAAATTTAATCCTTTCAAATTGGAGGTAGTTTAATCAATAGTAAAAGATCAATTTATATATTTTTATGTTAAAATGAATTCATCATATTCATGTATGCATTCAGTCTAGCTAGTTTTTTAACAGAACTTGTAGAATGAATTGACGAACATCAATGATGCAATCAACAAGCGTTAGATGATAATAGGTGATTTTAATGGCATTATATAACCCTAAAAAGTAGATGTAAATATTAGGTTAAAGAGCTAAATATATGACTATAGAAGGTGTATCAGTTATATCTAAATGATAGATTTAAGTATAGAGGATAATATCTACATCTTGAATAACAAATAAAAAGGAGCTTGGTATTTGAGGAAAAAAACACTAAATATGGTTATAGTAAATGAGAAGTGGATGATGGCATACCTAGAGAGCTTAGAGACCATTCATCCATTCTAGTATAAAAATTGTTCAAAATTCAAAAGAAGAAATCACCTTTCAAGTTCAACTTCTTGGTTGAGGCTATTGGATTTGATCAAAGGTCATAATTCATATGTCTGCACGAGAAAGATAGAACAAATAAATCATAAACGTATAAGCCTTAAGAAATTACATTCTTAAACCGTCAGTATGCAATCAAATAAGCTAAAGATGTTTTAGATAAAATACAAAATTGCCTCAACAATCCCCCATATGACTTGGATCTCTAAGAGAAAGAAAATAAGCTCTCTACCTCTACAACTAGGTAACAGTAATAAACCTCTTAATGTTAATAACCTCTTACTCATCAAATCAAGGTCAACATTATTTTTATTGCAAGAAGGAAACAAGAAATCTAAGTTTTTCCATAAATCCTTACTCTCTGGAAGGAAAATCAATAGAATTGTGTCACTCAAGTATTGAAAGCATAACTGCCTTCACTTTAAATATGATATCCACGAGCAACTCTATACATTCTTCTCCAACTTCTTAAGAACTCCCACATTAGATAACTCGTCTATAAATCTATTGAGATAAATAATTTTAAAATAGATTTCTCAACGAAATGTTTAATTTCTTATCTAAATTTTAACTTCTAATGATGTAGAAGAAGTTATATTAGCTTTTAATCCTTATAATGTATTAGGGTCGGATGGATTCAATGCCTTCTTCTTCCAGAAGGTATGGGAACCTACCAAAACTATGGTAACCATGGATGTACTTATTTCCTTTAGCAAAAAGGGATGCTAAAAGAGATAAATAAAACATTCATTTGTATTTTTCTTAAGGTACCACCTAACCTCTATAAAAGAGCTTTGCCCTGTTTCCTACTATAATACAATTTATAAAGTCATCTCTAGCTTGTTAGCTAATTATTTAAATGACATTATTAATAAATTTATGGATCCCTCATAAGGTGATCCCTTAAAGGAAAGGTTAATAATTTATAATGTTTTATTAGTACAAATGCTCCTAAAACATTACAATAGAAACGGATTAATTATGAATTCTACATCAAAGTGAATTTCAGTAAGGCTTATAACTCATTGGAATAGTACTTTATCTTATTAAAAATGGAAGCTATCAACTTCCCTTTAAAATTTGTAGAATGGATCTCTTAATGTATCACCACTATTTAATGATGTTTTGATTAATAAAGGACTAACCAACCTAATCCAACAGGATAGAGGGGTAAATCAATGAGACTCTCTTTTCCCTTATTCATTAACACTGACTAAGTTGATTACGTTTTGAGTTACATGAGAAAGGAAATTCAAACTCCATTCTAAATGCAAGTATATACCAATCAATAACTTTGCCTTTTACTGACCAAATTAAGCTATTCTCTAAGCGAACCTTAACTCAGTATATATTTTAGGGACTGTACTTAATACTTTCAAATATTTTTCTAATCTTATAAGCAATTAGTAGAAGGGCCATATGTTTCTCTCCTCCAGGTCCTCTGACACCTTTACTTGTTTGGAGTGCATAACATGATTGAAACATTTCAAGCCTCCTTTAACCTATCATAGTATACTAATATCCAAGAAGAGACACTCCTTTATAGTGTTCAAACCATTTATGAAAAGAATAAATTAAAGAATTGCTAGCTAGTGTAATCGAAGTTTCTCACTAGCAACTACATTATTACTTATTAACTCAATCTTGAACACCATACATGTTTATTTGAACGCCTATATTTGGTTTCTAAAATCATAACCAAGAAAATATAGTAGATCCTAAGGAGTTTTATATGGTTTAGTAACACTTCTAATACACTTGTGGACAAAGTAAAATGGCTAGATCTTTATCTGTCAGAGAAAGAGGGCGGGTTAGGGATCTTACCTATAAAGATCCCAAACTAAAAGCAGTTTATAAAGAGGATTTAGAGAATAGTGGTAGACAAAATTTCATTATAGATCAAGTGAGTACATTCTTATTATATAAAGGAGTGAAGTTTCTGGTGTGTTAAGCCAAGAAGAGATACTTATTATTCTATGGTTGATTTTTTGAAATTAAGGATATAATCAAATTAAGCATCAATCATAAACTATGAGAAGGGAATTCATCATCCTTCTAGTATAAAAATTTAATTGCTTTAGGTCCATTAAGTGGAGTCAACTCACTAAATAAGGAACATCATAGCTAACAATGCAATAGTTAAGGAAACTTTAACTTCCAACATCTCATCTTACTTACATGCACTCAATTTAAGTTAACAACTATCCCAAAGCCAAGAGGACAATTCTTTGGAGCCTTGTTGTTTTATGTGCCTTTATAATCCACTTTTCCAAGAATTTCCTTAGAGCTCAAACTCCTGAGTTCCCTTAATGTAAGATGATTTAGCTACCCAAGCTAGTCTTAGATTTATAGTTGGCCATCAAACAGAAAATAAGCACCTTGGATAGGATCAAAAAGTTCAAGATCATCCCCAACATTTTTATTCCCTACCATTAATAACTTAAAACATGTTCTCATATTATTTAGATGCAATACTTCTATCAACATTTGATCTCGATTATAAACTTACGTAACGAATTTTTGCCTACAAGAGATTGTTAAGATCCCATTGATTGGTGTTATATAAATAAGAAGAATAAAATTAGAGATTTCATAACACTAATATGCAATGTATATGGCATTTAGGAAGAGAGGAATATACAAATATTTTGTCAAGCATATACACTAAAACAAGGGCTACTTAACGTTATTATTCAAAACATCAGGGAATGACCTTTGGCTTACAAAATCAACTTGTCTTGACAAAATGGAGGTTGCCTCACAATGGTTAAATAGATGAATTCTTATGGTTCATTGAGAAAGAATAAGAGCCTTACATCCTATCGTGGCAAACTAACATAGAATAGAAAAGCTCTGTTCTTTGTCTTAAGGAGTTTTATAGGTTGTTGCTAGCGCCGTAACCTTATTAATGGTTGACAAAATGAAACCTATGACCTATCACATATTCATTTATTCAATATACTTCAATTTCTCAAAAGAAAAAAAATTAGTAGAGCAAAGGATGTAGATCACCAATACACCAAAAATGATAAATCTTTGAAGTCTAAAATCCAAACCTAATTATGAACAATATTTAAAAAGACAACAAAGGTAACTTTATTTATCATTAACTTTTTTGTTTTGTTTATTTCTTTTTTCCTACGTTTTAAAGAAAGAAACAAAAACATAAAGAAAACTATTCAAACATAACACCTATTGTTATCTAGTTTACAGTGTTGGTTAAAATGGATAATGACTTTGGATGAAAAGAAAAAAATTTAGTAAATTTTTTACTAATTAATTAATAATATAATATTTCAACCACTTTTTGAATTTAAATAATTATAAATTTAATAAAATATTTTACAATAAATTTTAAAATTTCAAAATTTCATATCAAACACGAAATTTATTTTGCTGTGTTGACTTGGTGTACTGCTAAGGACATATTAACAACACATTAATATTTGTTTTAAAAACTTAGAATTAAGGGACCAACGTGTTCTACTTTAAAATTTTAAGGGTCTAATATGATCTATTTTATTAAATTAAAGAATCAATATGTATTATAGATAACAATAGGGGACAAATTATAAATTTTTGGAAATTATATAAACTAATTTGCATCTTTGAACATTTCTGAGTGAATTTTCCAAACCTTTATGAAAACAAAGAACCAATAATTGGAAAAACAATTTAAAAAAGTTGAATACACATTTTAGGAGATTGAATGCATGGAAAATCTATTAACTAAGGAATGCAACTTGAAGGGGACTACCTAACCACGCACAAACATGTTCCTTTATTTTCCTGTAATATGGTATATATAAATGAAATCTTTTACCATTTTTATTACAATTTTATGATCAATATTCCAAATAATTACCAGAAATGTAATAAAGCTCATAAAATTTATAAAATAGTAACATTTGGTATAATTGTAATTAACTTATTTATTCTTTAGAGACATGTATAAACATAATAAAATTTAACTAGCATTTATTTATCCCTTTTAAACGAAATTTGATCTTGAAATTAAGATATGCTTTTAATTTAAGCTCTTTCTGAATCAACTATATTCATTAATCTAACTAATTTAACTTTAATATTGGAGTGTCTGAATTTCAATATGGGCTTTAAGATTTACTACAAGAAAAATCGAGTTTAGTGACAGAAATTACCGCTAGAATGTGAAGGGTTTTTGTCGACAAGCTAAGTTAGCGACAAACTATACTGACAGAATGAGTCATCAGAGGAATGGTCGTACGTAACAATTGGCAATGGAGTGCAGGTTTTTTGTTGCTAAGTTACTGATGGATATTTTTTGTTCGATCGCTAAGCTATATGTTATAATTGGAGATGAAGTACAGATTTTCCATTGCTAAGTTATTGGCAAATATTTTCTGTCCTATCGCTATATTTAACAATGACAATTTTTATGTTGACAGTAAATTTAGCAATGGATGATTTCTTTCAGTTGGTAAATTAAGCGATGGACAAGGCTTCTCCATTGGTAACCTTATCGATAGATTTCCCAAATCCATTATTTATGACTAATTTTACCGATGGATCTTAGTTATTTGTTGGTAAATTTATTACATTTTAAGGCCAAATTTTGGTCCTTCTTCAGAAAGTTCATTGCATTTTATCGACAGATATTATTTTTCAATCAGTTAATTTATTGAAATTGTTTTTTAATGATTTCCCTGCTTTTAATTTTATTTGATAATCTTATGATTAATGTATACTTTATACAATTATTAGTTATCTATTGATAATATTTTGATTTGTTTTTGTATTTAATTTGTTAAAACAGAAAGTTGATTGATGGTATAAAGTAAAAATTATCTTATTTGATAATAAAAATTATTATCTACATCAGTAAGTATTTAATTCATACAAAAAGACTACAACTATGCTATTCATTCGGTGAATGTAGATGCTTTGAATGTTGCAATGAGGGGCAACCTTTCCCCTTTAACTCATATATCTTATTACGAAGCTGGGTTGTGTACTCTATCGACTGCTATAACTGAGTTGCCTATGCCTGTACTATGTTCCGAAGCTCATGGACTTCATTGGATGTAGATCACCTACTAGATGCTACTGTACTGGATGTGGAGGATTGCAAATAACACGTATTCTCAAATGAACCTAAGTCAATGATCCTTCCATGACGGTCCCTACCACCCAATGCATGAAGATATGTTTGAATCTCATCAATATCTTCAGACTGTTAAAACTGTCGTTGAATGCTTTCTTGTATTTGGTTCTATCATAAGGCAATGTTTATATTAATAAGTGATAATTATTAAGTATTAATATTAAAGAATAAATTTCACATACATTTAGTGTTGATGAAGGTCACATCGTCATGCTTTTTAGTGAGAGTATACAAAAAGATCTGATGGGATGTAGGCTTCTTACCTATAGACTTTTCTTACATTAGAATAAACTATTATAAGTGAACTAGAATTTACAAAAATTTTGACATAATTTTATCTATTTTTATGATATTTTCCTCCTATCGAACAACGAAAGCAACTTAACAACACGACCATATATGACACCAGACATTTATAATGATTCTTCATAATACATATATTTTCATTCTAAAATTCACACTTCAAATTAAATTGAAATACATCAAAGTAAAAAAATCAGAATATATGTGGAAAGTGTAGATGCTTACAAGTCTCTCTGCATGCTCATGGTGGGTAATAAATCCTCCACTGTGTATGAGAAGACTCATTGCCCCCAGCCCTATATGTTTGTTAATAGAATTATGCTCTAAAATGGACATTGCCTTGGGTGATGTCCAATACTGTTGCCAACAACTCCATATTTCTTCAGAAATATAATCACTAGTCTTGTGTATTGCACCAACAAAGCCTCCATAATGTGTACGAGCTTGTCTCTTCCATGCTTTAGAAATAACCGTGTCAAATTTAGAATCCTAAAAATTTCTTTTTGACAAAAAAAGAAAAATATTTGATAAGTACTTATAACCTACAATATTTATCTAAATAATGTATAAAAATTAATTAAAAATTACAAAAATAATTTTTTTACCGCAAACTCTTGATAATAAAAATCCTTTGTCGATTGAGAGATATTCTTCCATATATAACCCTCAAGATCAATCTTCTCATTGAACTTGAATGCCACTCTTGAGCACGATCTAGACAGAATCAACCAAATATAAAAACAAGTTAATATCATTTTAAAATTTAAACCTACAACTTAATTATAAACATATGGTGTTTCATGTATTTTCACTTATAGATTATTGACAATTGTGATGTAAGTTCTTCTATCAACTCCCTCAGCTCTAGGCTAGAGACTATCTCCTTCATCCGTAATGTTTACCCTTGATGTCTGTATTAGTATAGGGGTGGTGGAAGGTGTAAAACTATTGGATGGTTAGCAGCAGGTACAGAAGATGATGCCTCATCTACAAGTGTAGTAGCTGGAGGTACAACATCTAATTTTGTTAATGCTTCACTTGGAAAGTAACTGACTCCAAATTGTGATCTGAACCTTAATTGCATTGTATCCTATTTTCTCTTTGTCAACATATTTTAACTTGAAATTCATATTTTATTAAATATTCATGAATATAACAATTTCAATTAAATATATAACAATATATTATTGATTCAATAATTGATTTATTGAATATAATATTTTCATCATAAAGACAAATTAATATCTATCAACACTTAATTGTAAATCAAAATCATCATCTTCTTTTTTTGAAGAATTATAATCAAACTCAGGTCCTCTTCAGATCTCTCACCCTCCTTATCCTCTCTAAATGAAATTTCAACATATTAATTATTTGGATCTTTCAAAGATTCATTCTTGTAATATATAATAGATGCATTTATTTCATAAACATCTTCTTGAAATGCTTCATTTCCAATCCTCTGTTCTCCTTTTCCATGTGATTCAAAAAGAACTCTAGCTTTAACTTTGCAAATGACCAACCAATCTGACTTGTCTCATCCTAAGTTGGGAAAAGGGACATAATACACTTGGATCACTTGCATTGCCAACACGAAATGTTCAAATTGTCTAAATCTTCTTCACCGATTGATTTCAACTAGACTGTATCAGCTTTGCACTCCTCTACCAACATTAGGGGTTGGAAAAAAACTAGTCACTCTTAAATATCACACTCCACGTTATTAGCAACGCGTGGTACTCAGTGTCAGGTATCTCAATAATTTTACCAGAATAATCCATCGATTCTCCCTATATGCAAACTCTACTATTTACTCTTGCCATAATATTACCATGATATTCTATATGATATTTGTATCCATTAGTGAAAATACACTAGATACGATTTAACAGTTCGTAAAGGTCTTTTCAAAAGATCACATATGAAGTTGTTGTCTATTGGATTTTTGTAAGGCCTACGAAAAAGAAATTATCATATTAAATTGTGTAATGTCATTTGAACACTTTAATCTTATAATTCAATTATTTCAATAATTGTAATTGAAAACTTACATTTTTTTCGAACCATTAAGGATAGTGTCTTCTAACTTCTTTATTGATATCATCCTGTATTTTCTCAGTTATTAGCTCGTGTAACCATTCCTCGTATAATCTAAAAACATTATTATATATTTCAGTTGTAAATAATACTAAATTTCAAAACCTAAATAATCAATTTCAAAATCAACTTCAACTTACAGCACTTAAGGTCGAATCTCTTGACAACTTAATAAAATGTAGCCATAGGTAGCCTCTATTTCTTCCTCTGTTAGCATTCTTCTTGTTAAACATCTATATGTTTGTCTATGATATGTGAAAATGGATAAGTTACCATCAACATCACTAGTTCCACCCCTATCATCGTTACGAGGAACTTTTCTTTCCCTTGTGTGCACATGCGACCCAAAATAATGTGAACAAAATGTACTTACTTTCTCCGTTAAATAAATATTACATATCGAACTTTCTATCCTAGCTTTGTTTTTTACATTTTTCTTCAAGTGATACAAATACCTACATTAGCGAATAAGGTTATTACAATTCTATTATTATAACATGTTATTACTTTAACTTAAAATTTTACTATAATTACCTCTTAAATGGATAGATCCATCAATATTGAATTAGACCAGCAAGTTTAGTCTCGTGTTCTGAAGGCATAGGTAGATGCTCCATACAGTTAAAAAAGCTTGGAGGAAAAATCCCTTCTAATTTGCACAAAATTACTGAAATTTCCTTATGTAGTCTTTCCATTACAGCCAACTTTATTTCAAATGATGTTAAGCCTTTGGAAAACAAACTTAGTTTTGTTATAACTTCCCAAAGCTTATTCGGTATCAACTCTTGAAATTCCATTAGAATTATAATTTGCATAAACACATAAGGATTATGACTTCTCTTCCTAAATAATTTGTACTTCCTTATATCCACAAACTTGCCAAGTTTGAAATATAACCATCGGGAAACTTTAGACTTTTAACCATTCACACAATATTTCCTTTTTTTTTCATAAAGTGTAACATGCTTTCGAATATTTACCAATGAGAAGATCTTTCTTTAACTCATTCCTTCTACAAAAAAGTTTTAAATCAGCTCGTGATTTTGCAGTGTCTTTTGTCCTCCCTTCAATGATCATTATGATATTGAACAAATTGTCAAAAATATTTTTTCAATATGCATTAAATCTAGATTATGACATATCAAAATAGTTTTTCAATATGGCAAATCATAAAAGGATCTTTGTTTACTCTAACCAAAGTTTTTACTAATGCTTATATTAACTTCATCAGCTTCAAGTTCTGTAACTTTTAGCAATCCTAATTGATTAATCTCCTATAACATCTATTTACTAACTTTATGAGGGGGAGGAGGTGTTTGTACTATTTTATTCTTATGAACTTCTTTTGTTACACCTAAATGGATGATTTAGAGCAAGAAATTTCTTGTGGTTGTCAAACTAACTTGTTTTTCTCTCTTTCGGAAAATAAAATCCATTAGAATCATCGCCATAATAAGGAAAAATCAATTTCCCTATTATGCTCCATCTAGAAAATATAGCATATGCTGAAAAAACACTATTAGTCCACATCAAAGCTTCTCTCAACAAAAATTTTGTTTCAGAGACACATTATATCTCTCTACACCATACTCCTAAAGATGCTGCAATTCATATACTAATGGTTGTAAGAATACATCAATATTATGCTTTCGATTTGTAAGCCCTGGCATAATCACTGTCAAAAGCATACATGCCTAATTCATACACATCCATGGAGGCAAATTATAAAGAGCAATTATGATTGGCCATGATAAATATTATTGACTGGATTAACCAAAAGGTTGGAATCCATCCGTCAACAATCATAACCTAACATTTTGACTTTCAGTTGCAAACTCATAATGGCTATTATTGAAATGTTTCCATGTAAGTGAATTTGATGGATGACTCACTATTCCATCTTCCTATTCATGTTCATTGTGTCATCTCATGTGTGGTGCAGTAACATCAGAAGCATATGGTCTTTGAAGTCTCGAAGTTAGCAAGAAATAAGACATCCACTTCTAGGGTACTAATTTTTGTCTCATATAACCTTTTGTCGGCTTGAACCTAAATTGACCATAAAATTTTCATTCTTGTAATTCCACATCATCTCCCTAATACAACACACATCCCAATTTGCAACAATCAATTTTTCAATAAGCAAACCAAGACCCCTAATAAGTTTCTTCATATTTTAGAATCTATCAACCGTTATATGATTAGGATGCAATGATTCATTATACCATCTAAGAATTTTATGAAAACTACGATTAGAAATATGTCCTTTAGACATTATACTCAATATTCAAACAATTGAGTCATTGCCAAACAATTTGGCCATAATTATTGGTTGGCTGAGTTAGTAAGTCAAAAAATTGTTTTCCATGTGGGTTTGGTTCTTTTTTAACATTTTTTATATTTTCCTGAAAGGTATAACTGGCTGCATCGTAAACCATTTGCATGTAAGGATTTTCAGTTACACCTATATTATTTGTTCTAAAT
The DNA here is from genome assembly GCA_027563915.1 of Erythroxylum rotundifolium. Taxonomy (NCBI): domain Eukaryota; kingdom Viridiplantae; phylum Streptophyta; class Magnoliopsida; order Malpighiales; family Erythroxylaceae; genus Erythroxylum; species Erythroxylum rotundifolium. Next base: position 16,940 of record JAOSBO010187461.1, read on the forward strand.
CTAATCACCCATCAAACTCATCCGTATTTATTGACAAGTTTACTTTATTACCCCTTAAGATGCCACAAATCAACAACTCCCCATGTCATGTCCCCTACAAATAATTAGGAACAAACCCTTTTCTCAACAAATGACATTAACGTCATTAATAGGAATGAAGTTTGCACATTTTACATGGACATCTAATCTTTGGGTCATCCATATATGTAGGTTGAGAACATGTATAATGAATAAAAGCTTCAACTCCCTTAAAAAACTCAGGATTAATGAAATCATTAGGTGTTAATCATTTAAAAATCCAAGATCTATCAACACTACTCATTTATACAAAACTATTAATTTTAAAAAGTTATTTCATAATTATTATCCTTCATGTCCCCTAATTTTACAGAACATTTAACCTTTACATAACATCCCTTAAGTATTAATTAATTAAATTAATCACCTACAATCGATTTTAATACTATGGTACGTGGCATTATTTACACCTCTAAATTTAGAAAGTAAGTTCTCGCTGTGACGCCTAGGCTTGTGGAATTTTTCACTGATAAGCCTTATGGGAGCTACATCATGGGTTTCTAGCCTATATATCCTTCTCACAATGAGGACAAAGTGTTGTTTAAGTGGAGGGAGGGATTATGTATTTTGCTTTTGAATGTAATTTTGCATATTGTATGATAGTTATTAGGTTGCATTTTGTGAACAGTTTGAATGTGTCGATGGCTTAGACGGAGTGAAATGTGTTTAATTTTGAACATAGTCTATTAGGTTGTGACTAATCATTAGCTTGCAAAAGTAGTGAATTAGGGTTCTTTTGGATAAATATACAGCTTGGATAGGACTTAGTGTAAGCTTAGCAACCTCTATACTGTCACATTCATTCATAATTCTAGTTGTTAATTGCATCATGTTTCAGGGTTTAATTTATTATGTATTTGGTGTTAAATTGAGTGTTTAGTGTGTATCTAGGTTTTAATTGTGTTAGTTTATATGTTTAAGTGTTTTTATGGGTTATTATGAATCTTTGAGCTTAAACGTTATATTTTTGAGCTACCTTGATGTGTTTTTTAGTGTTTCAGTGTAAACGGCTAGGAATGGAGAAGTTTTGAAGAGTTTCGGGCCAAAACCATGGCCCATGATTGTGGCCTATTAGAAAGAGGCAAGCTAACAAGACCACGGCTACAATCATGCACTTTAGGCATAGTCATGATAGAGAGCTCTAAACTAGGCCATGATTGTGATAGAAAGGGGGCACCGGTGATGATCGTGGTAGGCAGGACCATGATCGTGGCCTGCGTCGTGTAGATGCAAAAATAACTTAAAACATCATGTTTTGCGGGACTTTTTAGACCGTTTCGACTCTAAATCAACCCTAGAGCTTCTAAAGTATAAATAGAACATTAAAGAACAGAGGAGCAACTTTTTTTGCATCAATCAATTCTAAAACCCTAGAGAGCATATCAAGAGATCTGAAGAAGGAGATGAAGGAAGAGACACACTGAGAAGAAGCTTGGTGCGAAGTACTTTCCAGAATAGGTCGTTTTTTGCATTCACTGCCTCCATCAATTCGTTCCAAGTGTATTTTCCAATTTATTTCAATTTATTGATGTATAAAATTGATATAGTTGTTGAGAATAGATTTCGTTGAATATTGATTATTGTCTAAACTCACCATTGGGATTTTATCTTTGATGATAATGAAATATGATTTATTGCAATTTTATTAAGTTATTTGTGAGTCAATATTTGTTCTTAATAATTTGGCAATAAACTGAGAGGGTAAGCCGAGTGAATATCATCAAATTAAGCTAACAAGAGTTAGGTAGTTTGATACATAAGAATTGAATTTACCCAGTGAAATTTTGTAACAAGAGCTTAGGCATAGGTTTCTGGTAGGTAATTGGACAATTTCAAAACTAATTTAGGTTTTGGGTTAATTGGAAATCGAAAGATTACAATTCCGCAATGTAAATTAGGGATTATAAATTAGGGTTAAAGATTATAACTTGAGAGAGAGTAATCTACCTTAAAACTGTCTAGATGTGGTAATTCGGTGATTCCACAGTTGATTAGAATTTCATTAATTTAAGATTTAAACCCCTTTTCTCTCAATTGATAACTTCTAGCTTGATTCGTGATTGGTTCTGCAAAATTGCTATCTATTTATATTTTCTGAATTCAATTCTTGGTATTGTTTGGTTGATTGGTTAAGTTTCTGCATTTTTTGTTTATTTAGATTTGTTATGAACTTCAGTCAAGCCTTAGATTTTAGGATTAAATTACCCTCCTCACGGGAACGATAACTTAGGTGCTACACTAACGATCTGTGCGCTTACAGAAATAATGAGGTTATAAATATTAAAATTTGTTACATGTAAATCGTCGATCATGGTGCACCCCACTTCCTCTGAGCATGTATCCGTACATCTTGAGGATATTCAAACACATACCTTGTCAAACCAACGCACTAGAGTAGTCAAATAACTCTCATTACATTTTTTTTAAACATGGCAAACATTTTTCGAAAAACCAATAATCATTAATGGCACATTTTATTTATAATAGTTTCTATCACAACTGTCACAAATAATATACATATTGCAGAATTCCTATAATCATTTGGTCCCCTTACAAATTCGAAACCCTTTTAGTCATAAAGTCATTACATATCAGAATTATTCAGATATACATGGTACAATATTTGTGTAATACATTCTTTTATACAAAAATTACAAAAAATGTATGTAGACGCCAACTGATCCTAACCTCTATCTCTTATTCTACTTTAATGGCTATATTTCCAGTTTGTCTAACTAGGAATTTCGTTTGAGCCTAAAAAAAGTCACAATTTTGTTTTATTTTGTGAACTTAATGAGCGGACCATCCTTTATGGCTGACTCAAATCACATAACATAAATAGTACACAGTTCACATTCAATTTATAGGTATGTATTAACACATATAACACATCACTTCATTAATTCATCATGTAGCATCAATTAACAGTTTATTCACTTATTTCACATTTCACACTCAGAGCAGTGAAATAGTTTATTTAGATCATTTAAAACATACATATCAATTATATATGCAACGCTCATGAGAATCACTTCTAATTGTTATTGTTGTGACAGAGTGCCTATAATTGTCTCGTATCCATTGTGGATACCGAGCTCATTAATAACTGCCCCTTATCTGTTAGGGATACAGGGCTCATTTTATATAGTGAGCCAGAGGCTCTTACCACATTCTAAGCTTTAAGCTCTTTTTCACTTTCTAAGCTTCAAGCTCTTTTTTGATGGCTACTCCGGTCACAACAACCTTTATCTGTTCATGCATTCAAGTAATGAAATGCACCATATCTTATAATTTCAATCAATCACTAGTGCTCAATCATTCACCTTCGTATCCACGTTCACATTCATTATTGGACCTTTTGTTTGACATTCAACAATTAAGTTGAGAAAACTTATTCAATCAAATTCACATTCAGTGAGCACTTCCAATATGTTTTATATGCATCAAACGCCTCAAACCTTTAGTGTCTAGAATTAGTACATTCACATCACTTACCAATTCAATACAGAATTTTAAGATAGAACAAACAATTAAAGTAAGACAAACTAGGTTGACTTACAATACGCTCCAAACTAGCATTTTCTTTTATGCTCCAGAAATGTTTAGGCCCTGACATTCAATCCTGTGTATCAACATCATGCAATACACACTTTGCACACACATTACTAATTGAACAATCACATAAACATTCAATTGTACACATATGTATATGTGTAATGAAAAATGCATGCTCAATTTGACTATTTTGGGTAATTACCCTTAATTCACATCCCAACATGATTTATACTTCAAAACTCATATATGTCTATTTTGAACTTAGGCTTACACATCCATTGTATAAGATTATTCTAAGTTCATCATTCAATCATTCATTAAGGTTGTTCTAACATTTAAAGATCCTAAAATATTCAATTTATTGTTCACTTTTACTTAATACACCTCATTCATCTTTTTTCAATCACATTAACCATCATAGGTTCACCTCATTCTAAAAACATCCCAAAATTTCATATTTGAACACTTGATATACAACAATCTATTCTTATGTTTATATCCTCAATCATCACCTCAAACATATCACTCATTTTTATCTCTGATGCATTACACGAAAGCATGGATAAGTCCAATATATATATATATGATTTTGGGAAAGAGGCATAACTTTTGTTGTGGATATTAGATTAAAGTCATTCAAGTATGCTTTCGAAGAGCACTTAGAGTTCTACAACTTCTATGAAGACTTTGAATGGTGGTTTTGTATTTTAAAAGGTCCAAATCATAGATTTATATAGGTGTCTATAGAATGTTCACCCAGTGGAGTTATGTCCCTCCAAACGAACATAAACGGAACTGGAATGCTGGAATTCCAGAGAATGTCTGTGCAACAAACCTGAAGTGTGCCTAACGGACATCTACTAGCCATTTTCCAGGTTCCCAACTCCTACAAGTTTCATCTAACACATCTTATCCACTTCTTATCATTCCTACTTCAATTCCTCTTCATTCTCACCTCTATTCCAATTCAAAACACCCACAAACAAATCAAAATCCATGATTGATCATCAACACCAAAAACACAACATATTCATATACACATTCATCGTAAATTTTCTGCATAAGTTCAAGTATCACCTTAATTCATCTCATTTCAAAATATTTCTTTAGCCTTTTCTTTCAGCTTTAAACTCCTTAATTCACCCTAATAATAACTACCACAAATTTATATGATTATTCAATAAAAATAGAACATGAAAGCATCCATTTGTCAATCAATTTTTTGCAAACATTTAACTCCATTTTCAACTTTTCTTTGTCTCTAAATTATCATCTTACTTCTTCTCATTTCAAGAAAATACACTAGCCTTTTCTTTGGCTTTAAACTCATTCTAGTTCATCTCTATAACATTTAAAGAAATTCATATTCATATACACTAAAAACGGAATATGAAACTTGCATTTACCACTCAAATTTTTCTGCACTTTCTCCTACGTCATTTTAATGCTCTTTCAATTTCAACCTCATCTCTACAACAACTTATGAAATATTGATCATGATAAATGTAAAATGAAGGCATTCATTTTCTCATTTCCTTACATCACGTTATAGCATATAATCAACTCCATTTCACTCATTAATCTATCACTAACCATTTTCATACATGTTTCATTCTACAAATGACAAAGAATAATAACATGTGACTTACTTGTTTTGACTCCAAAGCTGAAGATCATGTAACCCTAACTCCTAACATAACATGATCATCTTGTTAAGTCAGAATTTTGACTTCACGTATAAAGTGATTTTGATGACAAACAAAGATAAGACAGAATGAAAAGCAGA
>JAOSBO010187469.1:0-22354 GCA_027563915.1 Erythroxylum rotundifolium
TAATTATGATATAATAAAGTTATTGAGATGTATGTAATGGTATGATTAATTAGAACATTTAATTCAATTAATTAGAATTTATATGAAAAGTTAATAAGTTAATAGTTGTGGTTAAAATTATGAAATACATTAATTTCAAAATTTTAATTTACTTATGTTATTTATTAGTTATTATAAGATAGAATTGACAATTAATTATAATAACATATAAGTAATTAATTATGATATAATATAGTTATTGGATGTATGTAATTGTATGATTAATTAGGACATTTAATTAGAAATTTATATATATGAAAAGTTAATAAGTTAATAGTTGTAGTTAATCTATTGTCTTTTACATTAATTACAAATTTTTAATTTACTTAAGTTATTTATTAATTATTATAAGATAGAATTGATGATTAATTATAGCAACATATAAGTGATTAATTATGATATAATAAAGTTATTGAGATGTATGTAATATTATGATTAATTAGGACATTTAATTCAATTAATTAGAAATTTATAAAGTTAATAAGTTAATAATTATAGTTAAAATTATGAATTAAATTAATTACAAATTTTTAATTTACTTAAGTTAATTATTAATTATTAAGTTGATACATAAAAATTATTAAATTAATAAAATAGTGGGCGAGTCGCGGGACACGGGTCGGACTAGTTAGACTGGCTCGTGGTCTGACCTGCCCACAGTTTCACGGGCCACTGGCTGGTCCTTCACGGGCCATGGCCCGGCCCGCCGTTTCATGGGCCATAGTGGCCGGCTTGACCGGGCCGGGCCGAAATTGATATTCTTAGTCAAAATAGACTAGACCTTCTACTGTAGTAGCGATAAGTCTAGGACGATCCCACAGAGAGTGTGTGTAAAGTTTACGAAATGAAATTAAACTATATTTAGGTTATGGGGGTGGGGGGTGGGGTTTGATTTGGTTTGAAATAAAAAAATAAAATAAAACTATCATAATGAAAACAAATTATAGAAACATTAAAAAATGATGAAAGTGATGAATTTGTTTAGGACCCGGTTCTTTGATTCAATCTCGACCTATACCCAATTAAACATATTTCATTGAATTTTTATCTTTACATCTCTCTTTGAACTATTAGTTGTAGATTAAGAATAAGTTATGTTAATCTCGGTTTTTCTTTAGGTCAAAGTTGATTGAGAAGAGCTTGTTAATTAACCATAGCTATCGGACAACCTAGGAGACGTTCGTTAGGTTTAATCGAACAGTTGCCTTATGAGTGAGAAATGTAGATCAATCTAAGTAATAATCACACATGTTTGGATTATTTAACTTAGGTTATGTTATCCCTAATAATTATGAACTATTAGTCGCTACAAACGAATTGAAAAAAATGATTACATATCTTGAATTATTTAACTTAGGTTATGTTATCCTCAATGATTATGAACCATTAGTCGCTACAAATAAATTGAAAAAAATTATTACGTATTGTATTCTATCTTAGCAATGGGTTTTTAAGTAAAATTAATCAAATAGTGCTTTCGATCATTCTTACATAAGACACAAACATTGAACAAAGAATAACAGAATCAATCCATATGAGAAGGAAAACAATAAATATAAGGAGAAATACAGTTAGTTGGGTCATCGACTTTGATTTCATCTCTGAATTAGCGTTGGGAAAGCTACCCCTTCATGAGTCTCTATGTGTGAGAGCTTCATCATGCTCTCTTCTCTCCCGAAGGTTCCTGAAGCTTCAGTCTGAAAACACTGAAAAAATTTCATATTCTTTCGGCCCCGTCACGTAAACGAAGATTTTATACCAAAAAATATGGATCGATGAGCTGTCAATGGTCACACTAATGACTTGTGACACTCCTATGCATGGCTGTGCAAAGCCCTCTCTTCTATTTTAGAAAAACATGGCACCTACTGTTCTCTTTATTTCTCTTAAAAACAACACTTAAAAACCCTCTCCGACATCTACATTTTCATTATGCCTAAACGACTGTGTTTCATCTCCTTCCAAACGTCTGCGTTTTGCATTGCTAATGTAGTTGTGAGTCATCATTTCCTGCCATCTGCGTTTCCTTCGTAACAGCTGTCATTTTTGGTTCATCCTTGTGCTGCGTTCTTCTACCTGTTACGTTGCCATTTCCTTCCTTGCTTTTATCTGTTACGTTGTCGTTTCCATTTTGGCTATGCTGTGCGTTTCCTTACTTGCTGCCTGCGTCTGCACGTCATTTTGGTCCATGCCTCCATCTGCTATTTTGTCATTTTCTCTTGGCCATTTGGTCCGACTTTTGGTGCTGTTTCGTTTCATGCTTTCCTCACTAGTCCAAATGTAACTGTTTTCATGTATTTCTCTTTACTTCCTTATTTTTCCAGCTGTTATAGTTCCACTTCTTTTGAGCTGAATTCGTTTTCTTCTTGCTCTAATTTTCTACTTCTTACTCCATAAAGACAAATGAATATTGATCTTCAAAAACTGACTCAAATATCGTACTTTTGACTTACTTTAACTTTTATACTTCTAAACTTTAAAATCACATATAAGTTAAAGTGAGTATCTTAAATAATTTCATAATAATAATCACTAAATGTTATAAAATAAATTTATAATCAATTAAGCACATATAAGTACTACAAAAATCTCCTCAATTAGGGATTGAGAGTTCTAAAATCTAAGACCCTCAACGACTATAACTCAGCCCTTTAGTACATAATTCACTCCAAAGGCAGAAAGATAAGGTATACTGACTCTACGAGGGGGACAACAATACTAAGTTTTTCTTCAACACCATTCTAGCTCAAAGAAACATTAATAAAAATTTCCTTATTAGTTGATAAGGAGGGGCAAATCTACGAGGATAGAGTTAGGATTAGAGAGATTGCTTTTAACTTCCATAAGAATTTACTTAGAATTTCGCTTATAGCTCTATTGCTAAAGGAGTTAAATCATTTGTAGATTGTTCTATAAGCTATGAGATGAAAACTAGTTTCATTAAGCCTTTAAGGGTGAAATGCCTAAATTGGGCCTTAACCTTTTTGAGTTTAATCAGTTTGGACTTAAAATTGAAACCTGCTCAATGAAGGGCTCAAATTTCACGAGTCTGCTCAATTAAAGGCTTTTTTGGACGAAAATTAGGATGCGTTTACATGTTCCGTTACATGTAGGTCAATTAGTGTTTACATGCCATGTTAATAGATCTAATTTATCATCTAGGCCAGTGGAATTTAAGACAAATTTATTAATTTCACTTAAATTTTGACTTAAATGAACTACTCTTCAACCTTAAATCAACGATTTTTATGAACGTATGTTTCACCCTCTTTTTCTTCTCTCGGTTGTGACTTCACTCCAATCCCTGAACACATCATCACTTAATGCATGTGCTTTAACTCTAATTTCGCTTGTGCCTTCTTGGTAGTGTGAGAGTGAGATCTCTCTTTTGGTGTTGGAGGTGAATGGGTGGTAAGGTTTTTGGATACCTGAAACATACATGTACTGTGATTGAAGACCGAAGTAAGTAATAAGTCATGCTCCTATCTAATTTTGTATATAAAATTGTTATGTTTTAATATTCACTTTATTCCTTTGCCCTAACAATGTTACATTTACATAAATTATTCTATCTTTTTTAAGAGAGTTTGATTATTGGCTGGAATAGCATGCAGACGATAATTATTTTTCATTTACAATTCTATTATACATTTGTATATAAGATATGATGAAGTTTTCTCTTCCTATGTACTAGACATTATACGTAGGATATGACTTGTGTCAGTTGGTTTAGCTTCGTTGGTGGTTAGCCATGTTTTGTTTATATGTATCCGCTGGGTTAAAGATAAAATATAACACTCATGGAAGTGATGCAGATTATTATGAGCAATCAAATTTAGTTCCGTAGACATCATTTTGCTATCAATGGGTGCACAACCAACATTACAACATTGTGCTGTAATGCTTAAAATAAGTTCAAGGAATAGTTCTTCAGGGTAGTGAGGCTGATTAAAGGATTCAGTTTGTTGTTTTTTTCGTTGTGATTTTATGTAGGTATGGAATTTTTGAAAATTTCAACTTTGGCAGTAGAGAGACGCATTCTAAGCTTGATATAAAGTCATACAAGTTGATTTCTTCAACTTACCCAGTTTAATGGGACTATGAAGGAGAGGCTAAATATTGTTACTATAACTTGAAAGCACCTAGATGGACTTCATAGACTGATGAAAATCTAGGAAGAACATTTATGGCTATCTACTCTTTTCGATAATTTTGGTACATTTTTATGTTATTTTAGCTTAATATGTTCATATATTTCATTAAAGAATTACTGCTTTTTTTATGGTAGAGTGAAAATGTTTGTGGATTTCATGAATGGCATGATCAAAGATTTTGTCCAAGAGTAAGATTATTTTAAAGCTGAAAAACAGAAAGAAAATATTATATCGTCAAAATAATCTATTACAGGTTGGAGTGACAGAGTTAAGAGAGAATGCAGTAGAAGTTTTGCAAGCTTAAAGCATAGCATAAAATTTGAAATTAAAGAATGAGTTAGTTGCCATGAGGACTAGTTATGAAACACATTCAGCAAAGTGTTGGAAATGGTTTGCTTGTTTAAGCTTGCATTTAGTAGTTTTGCTTATATTTGTTAGTCTAAATAATAAAAGCAAAAACGACAATAGTTATATGCTTAAAGCCTTACCTGGAAATGGTTTAATGTACTAAAATGTGTAAATGTTCTTCACCTAACCTAATGTTAGAAAATGCAAAGTGTTAGATGTTTTAACATCTGTTGTATTACTAATTTGATGTTCTAGCCTAAACAGGTTTGATGTTTTATTATAAGCCTAAACATGTTTGATGTACTAGCCTAAAGATGTTTGATATTTCAACATTTGGTAAGGAAGATTAGTGACAAAATAGGATCTTTAATCAATGGAGATGGAGGATTGATTAGTAGTCAAAAGGGGTTAAAAGAGGCAGCAATTGGCTACTCTAAAAAATGAAATTCATACTTTAACTCCAATCCAATGATTAACACAACTGTTTAGTTGTTTTATAAGTCATCAAATTATTGATGAGGAGACAAAGATGTTTGGTATACCTATAACTCCAATTCTTTGTATTGACAATATACATGTTCTACCATTTAAGTACTTCAACGAAAATGAAAAACCTAAAAGAAATTTAATTTACACTAATTGGAAAATAAAGGAAACCAACACTTTACTACAAAAAGCAGAGAATTTAACAATTCCAACCAAGCTTCCATCACCCTTAGTAACCCATTCATGAATTCAACAAAGAGGAAAAGATGTACAAGAAATGCAATTTAAACTGAAATTAGTAGTCATTGCATTCATTGCTTGATAACATTAATCCCAATAAGATCCTTACAATCTATTGTTGTCCAATTCAGAAATATCACAAAATTGTTTAGTTCACTAACAATTAAATGTTAAGTTTACTTTTTTTCCTTTCTCTTTGAAGATGTAGTTTCACTTTGTTGGCTTGGATTCACATACGCAGTAACAGCTTCCTTCCTCTTTATTGATTTCTGCCCAAGTCTTAGTAGTCTTTGAATTCTCCTTCTAAGCTATAGATAAATGTTTTTTAAGTTGTAAGAATTAATTAATGTTTAGGAAGAATGTAAATATTTAACACTTACATTAACCATCTGCAACCCTATGGTTTCATTTGTGTATACCCCCATCACTTCCATCTGTTTCTTGATGTTCCTATTTGCTTCTTATTGAAAAGAAGAGTATATGACAGGTCTTTTTCTTGTAATTTTCGCTTGAGAATTTGGACTACATCTACCCGCTGCCATCATCATTAATTTTCTTCCATCATCTGCAACACCATAACTAGACCCTCGTCTCCTTTTGGTTTGGTTTTTGGTGGTGGCCTTTGAAGATTGACATCTATTTGTTGTTTTTGAAGAAACTCCAGGTATTGGGAGAACAACTGAGGCTATTGCATTTGCACGTCCATATACATAAGCAGTACTTGAGGAGTTGGCAGTACCTGACATAGTTGTGGCACTAGCAGATACAGAGACAGAGGTAGAGGCAGAGGCAGAGGCAGAGGCCTTTCCTCTTCAGTGTTGGATGCAGATTTAGAGGCACTTATTGGGTTGTTAGTGTTAGTTTCAACTATGGATATGTTTTTTAAGGTTGACTATGAGTTTTTTATGTTTTGCTCTATATGGAAATCAGGTGATTAGTCTAGGTTTAGATTTTGAAACTAGGGAACTTGCCATTGACAACAGTGATAACAGAATAAAAAAACCTGGAAGATTACTACTACTGTAGAAAATAATCTTAGCAGTAACATAAAAACATAAAATAACTTAGAAATTACCTCTTGACCTTCTAAGGACAACCTTTTTTTTTCCCTTATGTATAGCAGTGATTACATGTAATGACCATGCCCCTCCTAGACACTTAGTCAACATTTTGGTTTTTGTTTACTTTGTATTCTTTTGAGCTCATCAATGCCTTTTTTCCTAGTTGTTTTGGGCATACTAGGCCCTTATTTCCTAGTTGTTTTGGGCCTACCAAGCCCTTGTTTGAATTCTAGTGGGTTAATAGTTTCTTTATTGCTAATGGGCTAATGGGCTGGTCCTTTATACCAGGCATTAGTTGAATTGCCTTTCCATATGCTTTGACATATTCAATCTTCCATAACCAACTAGAAGTGTACTTTTTAATATTAACCCTACTGTCTCTAATAGCACATATTGCATATACACAAGGAATGCCATAGAGTATATATCTCCTACAAGATCATATTTTGTTCTGAAGCCTCACCACATGTCTATCCTATCTATGATCAATCTCATACCCTCCTTCCCTATTATAATGCATTGAACAATGTTAAGCAATCATGACACTCTTCTTAATTAGTTCCTATATTCTTAGCCCTAAATTACCCTTCCACTTAGTAGTCTCTTTCCTTTTTCTCATAATTATTTTCACTAATTCTCTTCTAATATGCTCAAATAACCCTAAAATTGACATTTCCCTTGCATCAACTAGAGTCTTATTGAAAACCTCACATAAGTTATTGTCAACCAACTCAATCATAAATCTTCCCTTTAGAAAGCCTTGCACCATTGTTGAACTAGTATGTAATTCTTAGTATCTTCTGTTGCCTTTTACGTTTTGGCTCTGAGCTTACCTAAATTTTCTTCATATTCCCTTACTGTGAAGGATTTTGCAATTTTCCAAAAGTGTTTCTTCATCGCTTACCCTTTATGTCCTTTTCTACGTTAATTCATATAAACATGTCTAGCATAAAACTTGTGTTTAGCATTTAGACACAAATCGACAATGGCTATATCAAGTCCCTACCAGGGAAAACATAACCATTTGAATAGGAATGTTGACGCGACTCTTCATATTGCATAATAGTTACACTCTCAATGATAGTAAAAAACAAGATTGATGTGAAACTTTTATTGATGTGAAACTTTTACCTTTTTTGGTCAGTCATTATAGTCCAAAGTGAGGTAAATCTTCTTTCAGCCTTTCAATGATCCACTTTCATGTGACTGTCATCTCAACTTCAACCTTAGCCTAAGCAATAGGAAACATTTGATTGTTTCCATCTCTTCCCACAACACATAAAAGTTCACCTTTAGTTTTTGTTTTTAGCCGACATCCATCTAGGCCAAGAAAATGCTTGCATCCATGCCTAAACCTATGTTTAATAGCTTCTAAGCATATGTACATTCTTTCAAATACAAGTGGAGATGTTGGAATTGGTCGAGACACTATCAATGTAATAGTGCTTCCTAGGTTGCTCTTCTTAATCACTTCAGCATAAGACTAAAGCTTCTCAAACTCCTCTTTAATGTTGCTCACAACACTATCTACTATTTTTTTCTTTGCTCTTCTTACCATACTTATAGACATTTCAATACCTAAATAATCCTTAATGTAAAATTTGATATCATCATTCTTTAAAAATGGCTCTGTTTTAAGCTTATCCTTCAACAAGTCAGATAAGATGCTAGTGTTTATCCTAGGATTTGTACATATCCTATTACAGTCATAATTGTTCCTGAATTTCCTAGCTTGAAATGATTGTAGCTTTCTATCAAATGCTCCATATATATACCAAGGGCAGTTCTCTTTCCTACATTTACCTTAGAAAAAGTTGAGTTTATTTTTGGTAAACATGACAACTTCTTTGTTTTGATGGACAATAAACTCACTGCACGCTTAAATTGCAAACAATTAAGAAAAATCATCCCTAGTTCAATGTAATGCTCAGCTCCATTTTCATCATAAATAGGTTATTTCCCTTTCCTCCTATTAGCATCATCTACCATGTCATCCATATCATTAACAAATTCTCCATATTCATCACTGTCTTAATATTCAAGCAAAAATACCTCTTCATCATCTACATCAACTTCATATGGTCCATTATCTTCATTATCTTCATCAGGATCATTACCTTCATCTCCTTGCTCTAAATCCTCCTTAACATCTTCATTTGGAACATTACCTTTATCTTCTTGAATCCTCTTTAACATCTTCATCCGGACAATTACCTTCATCTCCTTGCTCTAAATCCTGTTCATCCTCTATATTTGTTTCATCTTCATTCACCATATCTGCATCCTTTTCATCCTCTACATTTGACACACGGTCTAAATTACCTACATTACCTGTAAACCCTTCATTATTAACATCCTCACCATTATCTTCAACTATGTTACCATGATTAACCTCATTACATTCATCCTCAATCACTTCAACAAGGGTATCCATACCATGTTCAATATAAATATCGATATCACCCGTACTCATTATCTAACTAACCATATCTAACAGACTAACACCATCTTATACAACTCAACATTACATAGTTCAAAACGAGGCATAAGATAAAATATTCTTTTTACATTATTATACCCACTTCTCTTACATACATCAACTAGTTCAAAATAGCTCAGTAAGTTAGGATCAAATTCAATTTCATCTTTAAAACCACCCTCATACATAACATTATTACCCAAATTAATAAGACATCCTGCATGGTAAAAGCTTAAAGTTGCTTCATGAAATGTCATTCTGACAAACCGAAAAAAAAACTCCAAGAAAGTGAAGAGACAAAGTCAGAATGTAGAAAGGAAATACTAAAGTGAAAGTGAAAAATTCAAGCCTAGCATAACACATGATGCATAACATATTCATAACAATTTCATCAATCAACTTACTATGTTTTGTTAATTAAGGTACGTGGCATTGTGTACACCTGTAAATTAAGAAACATGTTCTCGCCATGGCTCCTAGGCTTATGGAATTTTTCACCGATAAGCTTTATGGGAGCTCTTATGGTTTATTATGCCTCAATGTTTCCAAAATATCCATATTAAATGCAATCCTTATTTAATTCAATTGTTACATTAAATTTAAGTTATTAGTAATTAGAGTCTTTTAGATTTAAGTTACTATTAGAATGTTAAATCAAAACTTTATGTTATGATTAATGATAGTCAGAGTATTGCAAACATCAACATAAAAAAATACATCATTTGCAATTAAAAACAATACATAAATATCCATATCTTACTTGATGTTTTCTTTTTTCTTTTTCCCTAACAATGTTTCTTTCCTTAATACCTCAATTAAAACAAAGGACTACAAGTTAGGCTTATGCACTAATAATGTTGGAAATTAATCAATAAGCCACCCCTAAAAAGTTAACATTTTTCTGTTTAAAATGAATATTTTATTTCTAATTTTTAGTAATCAAACTACATTTACAAGTTTCATATGTTAACTTTTCCTTTAATAGAAGAACAACTTAACATTTAAAAGCAAAAGATGTAGAAGGGCAAGAAAATTAAAAGCATCAAATTACGGTTTCATCTTTCCTGCCAATCAAAGCACAATAGAAAAGCATTTGATCTCATCTTTCCTACCAATCAAAGCACAATAGAAGAGCAGTTGGTCTTAGTAGCCACCCATTCTGCAACTTCTTTAAAATATTTCTTACTTGAAGTTTTCTATTATTTTCTTTACCATCTAAAGTTATTTCATTGGTAGTTGCTAGAATTTAACAGTAGTTCAAGGTAATTGCTACTGACCATTTTTGTGGAAGATGAAACTAATTCCAGTTTGCTTGTGTCCATCTCATTCATACTATCTTCCTTAACCTACCCTAACCTTTGCACTTATTCTTTTTACTACTCTAACCTCAAATTTCTCTAACCTCAGACCTCTCAAAATCTAATGTTTTACCACTCTTTAAGTTTAATGGCTAATACTTAATTCTAGGACTTACCTTAATTTTAAGAGATGTTGCATGAACCTGACAAGCTAACCCCTTCAATAAAGACTGGAGAGCATATCGGGCGACATTGAAGATGCATTAACTAGGCAAGACATTAGTTCAATGAAGAAAGAAGCACAAATTAGGTGATAGTTTTGATGCATGACAACCCTTTCGTGAAGGCTAGAGAACAGATTAGCTAACAATGAAGATGCATCCAAGAGGGAAGACAGTGGAATTTCAGTAACTTTTATAAAATGAGTTTCTCTTTTTACTTTACCAAATTTACTAACATCAAAGGTTAAAACTTAAAACACCACATAAGCTTTTACTCCTTTAAATGTGGCATTTCAAAAAAAGGCAACAATGCCACATTATACATTGTAATGGCACGTGTAAACATGTCCTAATTTTCATCCAAAAAAGTCTTTAATTGAGTAGGCTTGTGAAATTTTAGCCCTTCATTGAGTAGGTTTCAAGTTTAAGTCCCAAATTGATCAAACTCAAAAAGGTTAAGCCCTAATTTGGGGTTTTAACTAACCTTTAAGTCCCCAAGAAACCAACTAGGCTTTATTCAGTTTAAGTCCAAATAGGTCTTTAGGGCTACATGGATTCAATTCTTACTTTTTTTAGAGAACAGTAAGCTTAACTAGGGAATTAGTGATAGCCACTATCCTAGGATTCTTCCAGATTGTGAGAATGCTCAATGGGATGAATATAACACATTTATTTTTGGCTTCCATGACACAGAATCCAAAGACCATGCATGATTTTTGACCTATATGCTATTGTGACACAATCTACAAGTTGATCTCTAAGTTTTTAGCTATAAGATTGGATAAGGCTCTTAAGAAGCTAAAAGTCCTAACCTTTTCATTTAGAGATTAATTGGAGACAATATTCTGTTAGTTCAAGTTTTATTTAAAGACTATGATACTAAGGATTGTATCAAGAGATGTTCAATGAAAATAGATTTCCCAAAGCTTTTAATTCTTTGGATTAGGGAAATTATCTCTAGGTAGAAAATAACCTTTATAGAATGGATCAAAAGCTTACATTTCTTCAAGTTCATATAGTGCTTTGGTAAATGGTACTCCCTCTAAAACATTTAATAAAGAGAATCAAATAACTAGAACCTATCCCCTTATCTATTTACCTTTTCCATTGAAGTCTTGACAAGATTAATCACTTTTAACATTGAACCTAGTGCTCATTTTGTTTTCTCATAAACTTTGGGAAAATAAATTTCCCAAAGCTTTTAATTCTTTGGAATAGGGAAATTATCTCTAGGTAGAAAATAATATTTATGGAATAGACCAAAAGCTTACATTTCATCAAGTTCATATAGTGTTTTGGTAAATGGTACTCCCTCCAAAAAATTTAATAAAGAGAATCAAATAACTAGAACTTATCCCTTTATTCATTTACCTTTTCCATTGAAGTCTTGACAAGGTTAATCACTTTTAACATTGAACCTAGTGGTCATTTTGTTTTGTCATAAGTGTAGGGATTTAAAAAAATTCACCTAGCTTTTGCAAATGTTCTTATACTACTTTGTTACTGTAGACCGTACTTCTCTTCAGTTAATGGTGAACTTACTCAACCATTTCTCTAAACTCTCTTGATTGAAAGTCAATAGGGAAAAAGTAAGCTTTATATTTTTACTGATAACCTAAATATAGATCTCCTTGGCTCCATTTTTGGGTTAAGTTCCCAGTTTGCTCCTTTTAAATACCTTAGTTTGTCTATATCCATTAAGAAACCCATATTTAGTAATTGTATCCTATTGGTTGAATCAATGAAAAGTAAAATTAACTCCTGGAAAAACATATATTTTTTAAATTCTAGTAGATTGCAACTGCTTGTTTCTATTTTGAGGAATGTACATATACACTAGAGTTTTACATCTTTTCCTTATTAGAAGATTAATTATGGAGATTGATAAGATCATTAAAAAAATTTTATAGTTAAGGAATGCTAAGAATTTTAGAAGGGAAAAAATCAAGTGGCAAGATTGATGCCTTCTTAAACAAACAGGAGTTTTAGGGATAACATCTATACAAGTTATGAACTCAACTCTACTAGTAAAAAGGATTTGAAGGTTGTTTAATGTCAAAAAAGCAACAAGGTCTAAATGGATGCATGAGTATCATTATTGGAGGTTGGTACAAATGTTAAGACTAAGGGATCAACTTTACTCTTTTGAAAGTTTGGTAGGAGACGGAATTTAGGTTTGGTTCTAGTTTAACAATTGGTGCAACATAAGACCTTTATACATAAGGAAGGAATTGTTTACATTAAGAATGAGGATACTTCAAGATGCCAAGGTCAGTGACATAATTTTTAAAGATTCAGTTTACATTGTTGACATTTTTCTTGCATATCAAATGAATTATAATGAAGATAGATGATAAGGTCATTTGGTTGAGGGACTTCACACATTTGTTCCTTAATAAACCATATTTTGAATTGTTTAGAGCTCACTCTCAGACAGTTAAATGGTATAATCTAATATATGATAAATCATTAATCCTTCAAGCCTCATTCATCAGCTAGATTATAGCTAGGTAATGGTTGAAGACAAGGGACAGATGTTATGACATCTATGACACTTCATGTTTGCTAGGCTAGTGATAAGTGGTGATTTAATCATTTTTTAGGCTCATATTTAGTACATTTTGTTTGTTTATTTTAAGTATTTTTATTGTTTTGGAACTTAGGTTATTCATATTTTGTTTTTACTGGTGAGAGGAGGATTGACATCTCAAGGATCTCCTTATAAAATTCTTTGCTTCAATTGAGACTGCTCTTTATAAAACTAAAAAGCTAGGTGTTTTATTTGTATAAGCTAAACCATATTTGAGGGAATATGTGAATATAATAACTTTATGAAGTGAAGAGAATATTGAGGTTGAAGAAAAAGGGGAAAATGCTATTTAAAAAGAGAAAGAAGATGAAGAGGAGGAGTTAAATAAGGAGGCTTTCTAGGAATTATTGACAATTGTCTTAAGTATAAAGGGATCCTAATTCCCATATCACAAATTGTTAGAGTCAATAAAAGATCTTCGGAGTTTTATTATTGCTTGTTGCATTGATATTTAGTTATTAAAAAGGGCATCGGTGGATTTACTTGGTCTTATTTATTTGAAACCTTATGTACTTATTACATAGCAGTATGTGGTTTATTTTAAGATAATAAACCCTTATTCAGGAAGAAAAGTGGAACCAAGCCGTTGGCTATTAATCTACGCCAAGTTAAAGTAGGAATGTCATGAAAATGACATTGAATAAGTGTTTTTTGGAGGCAACCTAGGTTTTTATTAGTAATTGTGTTTCAATTCATTTTTATTATAGGGATTTAGGTTTAATTTTCCTTAATTTAATATATATATCTGTGTTAATTTTATGGTTTAATATAAAGTTTTTGCTTAATTTAAGGTTATATAGGTGTTATTTTTCATCTTTTATGCCTTGGATATGTTTGTGGAATTTTATAATTGAAGGTACGTGGAAACTTGGCCAAATCAACAAGTTACAAAAAGTTACATCCCATCAACATACTCCTGTTGATGGTTGTGTTCTTCCACACGCTCACGTTAATCTCAAATGCAAACATGTTCCATATAGATATGAGGTGACAAATGTTACAGAATGATACAGAGGCACCAACATGCCTGTGTTTGTGATTGTGTTACTAGAAAAAACACTATAAGTCATCAACACACCCACCAGTACACCAATGTTGACAAAAACATGTAAGTTTTTGAGAAAATGAAAGATACATAGCCACAAACACACTAACTATTTTGAATTATGTTTTGTTTTTTCCTTATTATCTAAAAAAAGTTATAGAAAGATATATGCCCATTAGTACACTCGTGCTAGTGGTCTTGTAGATTTTAGGTGTTTAAATTAGGGTAACATGGTCATGTTAAATCCTAAAATGCCCATGTTCTGGCCCTGTTTAAACCTCTCATAACACTTCTATTGAACAAGCCCGTATTAAAGACTAACTTGCCATGTTCTTTAGAAATCAAACATTAAATTGTTCAACACATGGTAACCACACATCTATGTTATTGCCTATGACAAAAACAAATTTCTTAAAATTTATCCTTGCCTCCTAGAAACCCACTTTTTCACTTTCCCTCATATTTCTCTTCCCTAGGCAACGCTCCGTAACTTCCATCTTGTGAGAAAATCATCCCTTAACTTATTAATTTGAAATCTCAACAAGTTAAGGTTTATTTTAGCTTTGTTTCCATTATTATTGAGTTATTGAATAATTTTTGGGGAAAATAGGTGTCAAAATCATTGTTATTGGTTTTGTGAAGTTTTTTGGGATTACCCATATGATTAAAAGAGTTGTGAGCGATTAGTTGAATTTCTTTAGGCTATTTTGCATATTGAATTGTAATTTTTTAGGCATTTTTAGTTATTTTGGTTAAATTAATGTAAAATTGAATATTTAGGGGTTATTGAATGAATTTTGCATTAATTCAACTATACAATTGTTGATGTTATGTATGAACCACATTTTTATTGTTTTTGAATTATTTTGATTGCATTATATTGGGAAATTTTTCTTGTTTAGGTTTTATTTAATTTGATTAGGGTATTTAGTGAATTAATGGAAATTTGTGATTAATTGCTTTTTAAAAAGAAGAATGTAATTGAATCAAGCCATAAAAGGCTGATTAACAAGTATCTTCACATATGCTACCGTTCCAACTATTAATACATGCAACATCTAGAGATAGCTTTTCATCAAAGGTGTTTGTATGGATTCCAATGGCATTGATTAGCTCTTTCGGGAAAACCTTATAGCCCTTTTCCTTGCAACAAAATATGCACCTATTTCTTTTATCCCAAATGTGCAATACCATATATAATAAAGCAATGTAATAACATCATTTGTAGTGCCTTTTGAAGTGTTACAAATTTCGACTCCGTGTAATAATTTGTTGTCATTCCTCTAGAGGATTGTTGATATTGCATATGTAAAGAATTGCTTTCCATGCACCATGAGTGTACTTGCATTTCAAAAACAAATGTGAAATACCTTCCATGTGACTCATAAAAAGAGCACACCATTTTTTTTTATAGATAAATCTGTTTAGTCTATCAATCATTGGAAGCTTTTCTAAAACAACTCTTCATAAATTTGTGGTAGCTTTGGAGAGGTTATGTTTGCACCATACCATTTTATGCCAGTTGACACACACGAAATTCTACTAGAACAATTTTCTGCAAGAAGTTTTGCTTTATTTTCCATTCGTATAAGGACACCACCAGTTTTTGTCATTCATGTTATCATTCAAAATCAATTTGTTGACCTCCATCTATATGTTGCTTTCAATTATTCTTAAAATCATCTCATCCTTTAGCTCTAAAGTCTTGGCAAGGTTTTGATTGTTTGGTATGTTGTTCTTTAAATGCTAAAGTTCAACTTTTTTGTTTAATGTACAACCTGACATTTAGTTGTCATGCAAAAAAAAGTCCACTCCATTCCCAATTTTTTTCTATAGTGAGGATTAGTTATGCTACTCAAGTTGAGAATCTTTTTCAGCGTGATAGATGCATTTTTGGTAAAGAGATCTATTTCCTATAAGTTTTTATTCATGATGCATATTTGTGAACCTATTTACACTGTAGTGACTTTTGATCATCAATTAATCTCTAAAGTCTTTTAACAAGCATACAAAAATTTAGAATTTTCAAGGGAACTATGTTCAAAACTTTAGCTTCTTAGATCTACATAACTCAAACCCTTTAATGTCAACCTTATAATCACCTTCCCTTGTACTATACTAAAGAAACCTCACAAGTAACTTATCAATTGTCTTCCTAACACCTCTTAGAATGGCAAGATGAGTAGCCTATGAATATTGATGGAAGATAAGACAACTTTGATTAATTGAGCTATACAAATTAGAGATAAAGCTTTTATGCTCTAAACTATAACAGGCTTGTATTTTGTTCACTGAAGGTATAAAACTCCCATAGCTCATTCTAGAGGTTGTTATTGGTATTCCAAGATAGGTAAAATGGTAATGACATTTCTCTAAAACCAATAATATGTTCAACAATTAGCCTCTGATTATTAGCACTTTCACAGAAGTAAAAGGACTAATGAGGATTTTATGTAATATCCGGTTCCTGAAAAATTATTAGGGTTAGAACCCTAAATCATTGTGAATGAGTATTAGCATTGTGAGCATTTCATTTACATACATATCGTTAGCATACACATATGAATTATATTTTGTAACCATTACCAAGATAGTATATGCACTCAATTGACATATTCTGGGGTATGAAAGATTTAAAATGAACATGATGCGAATTGTGAATTGTTATGTCTTAAATTTTGGTTTGGTTTGATTTGATTCCAATTAGTAATTTGGAATTAGTTATTATTAATTGGGAGAGTGATGAATTAATATGTAGATTTAGAATAGGAAAAATATCAACTGGCAAGATAAATTGATACATGAAAAATTAGGGTGACTAAGCCTATAATTGAGTGACAATTGGCATAATTCAATGAGTGACAAATTGACTAGTAATTAATTGATAAAGGAACCAATCATTGTGTCACATGTGGACTAATTATTTAGAGAAATATGGAAACTTAAGGAATGGACTAAAGGTAGCATATTTTAAGGATATATGGCTTACATGCCAAATGACACATGTTTAGGTAAATTTGAGACTCCTAGCATGTTGATGAAATAAGAA
The DNA here is from genome assembly GCA_027563915.1 of Erythroxylum rotundifolium. Classification (NCBI taxonomy): domain Eukaryota; kingdom Viridiplantae; phylum Streptophyta; class Magnoliopsida; order Malpighiales; family Erythroxylaceae; genus Erythroxylum; species Erythroxylum rotundifolium. Next base: position 17,011 of record JAOSBO010187469.1, read on the forward strand.
TTTACAGCAGAGTTTCTGCTGCTTCCTTCTTTGTCTCTACACCAAAATAGCATCCATCTTCTCTCTAAATTGTAGTTTAACCCTGGCTAAATTGTTACACGAAACCCACACTTTAATCCTTCACAAAATAACAAAGAAAACAACCTCTTGTTACCTTCATCTTGCTATTAAAACTAGCTCTTTTTCACCTTGAGTTGAGATGAATCATGCATGAATGGAGGCCTAGTTTAATCTGAGTTTTTGAGCTGATATTGGAAGCTTAAAAAATAAGTAGGAATATGATTCTTATGGCATGTTTAATAGAATGAGAATGATGATTGAATTGGAATGAAAAGTGTATGATATTGATGATAAAGTATGCTGGAATATGTTGGATGAACTTAGCAGTTTTTATGCTTGTTCTTGGTATCTAAGAACTATGGATTAGATAGGTTAATATATAGATGAATTGAACAAGAATTTGATGTATAAAGAAGATAAATTTATGCAAAAGAAAGATTTTAAGATAGTGTTGTTCAATTGGAGATGTAAGTGGTTGCTAATGACAAAAATGAGCGAAGTTTAATGGACCTCAGTGTAACCAAGATGAAGCTAGTGAAGTAAATCACACGTTATTATAGACTTTACGTACAAGAAACTCGATACACAGAAGGGGGGGTTGAATGGTGTGTCCTTTTTTTTAATAGAAAAACTTGCTAAGAACTTCTCTTTCTTGTTAAAAAGATTCCACAAGGATTATACAAAAATTATTACATAGTTAAATTGCAAATAACTTCTACATAAATGTTTAACAACAAAATAAAATGAAGTAAAGGATAGAAAGTAGACGCTGCGATTTTTATACTGGTTCACCCCAAACCGTGGGCTACATCCAGTCCTCAAAGTTCGTCTGACTGTTTCACTATACTCCAAACTATTACAAGTATTCTTTTTTCCCATCCAGAGCCTCTTTAGGTCTCTGACAGAGTATTCTTTCAGCTAACTTAGCCTCTTCAGGCTCTCAACCTTTTCTTTCTATCACTAGAAAAAGATATTGTGAGCTATTGTTACAGTAGGTTTAGCTCTCTCAATATCGCACTATAAAATTTCTCTTTTCTAAGTAAACACTCAAAGATCACTAATTTCTCAAAAGTTGTAAGACTCGTAAGATTTCGTAGATCCATAAGATTGGAAAATCTTCGATTACGGCTTGTATTTATAGCCTCAGTCTCTAACTACTTCTTGATCTTTGATAATCGCTTCTTGATTCTTGATAACCATCATTTAGTTGAGTTCTGTAACTAACTCCAACTAAGTAAGTGTCTGACGTACTTCTGTATCTTCATTGTATCATCTGTGTTGTCTTTGCGGCTATGTTGTCTTTCGTTTGTATTGACTTGCATCTATATTGATTTGCGTCTGTGTTGTCTTAAGTCTGTATTGTCTTTTACGTCTATGTTGACTTGCGTTTGTATTGTCTTTCGCGTCTGTGTTTCGACTTCACGTCTGTAATGACTTTGCGTCTATGTTTTCTTCTGCGTCTGTGTTCTCTTCTACGTCTGTGATCTATACTTCTACACGCTTAACACACTTGTCAAAACGTTCATTTGTTTCTAACATTATTATTATTTGATTGTCATTAAAATTAGTCATCATGAAGTCCTCTTGACTTAATAATCTCCCCCTTTTTGATGATAACAAATAATCATAATTTTAGAAAAATCAAATTGAATGAATTTTTATTCAGTTGATGAATGAAATAACAATTGAATAAGAAAACATCAAATGAATAAGAAATCAACAAATAAAGAATAAGCAAAAATACACATATGCATGCTATCTTCTACTTTTCTTCTTTCTTCTGTCTATCTTCTCTTCTCTTCTTCTGTTTTTCTTTTCTCCTCTTCTTCTTTTCTCCTCTTCTTTTCTCTCCCCCCTTTTTTTTTAATCTTTTCTCCCCCTATCTTCTTCTTTTCTCCCCATATTTGTTATCAATCAAAAAATTTACCTCAGATGCTTCATTATCTCAGAAAATATACGTTGCATATCAGTTCTGATCAACTTGAGGTCGTCTTCTATTGATACTCGTAGATAAGCTACTTCCTCATGTAGATCACCAATTGAGTCAGTCAGAATATAAACCTTTTCATGAATTTCTTCAATTTCCTTCACTAAGGCTTCCGGACTCCACTGCTGAGAGTGTCTTACTTCTTCCATTCCAATAGTATTAGCTTGTTGAGGAGCACTTAATGGAAAGAAGTTTGTAGCAACAGATGTTTCTGAGGGTAAGACATCTAGTTCAATGATTTTTAGAATAGGAGGTTTGAAGAATTGCTTGCCTTCAGGGAGATCAAGGTCATTAGTTCTAGGTAGTTTTGGAATAGTTTTTCCAAGAAGGTGAAGGGTATCTTTAATTGAAGATATAGAACTTAAAGGTCTAAGTTGCATGATCAGGTGCACAAAAGTCTTTAAGTTGACAAAAATACCTTCAACCTTGATAGTTCTATACTGTCCTGTAGTAACTCTTCCAACTACCTGAGAAGTTGCATCTGTGGTGAAACGTCCACAATTACTTCCCGATGCCTTTGAATGTAATGTGAAACATAGACTCCTTTTGATTGCTCTACATTGTATGCCTCGTCTAGGTTTCTCACAGCTTCATGTATCTGAACTTCTATCAGGTCACCTATTTTGCCTTCAGGGTACATCTTCTGTTTCCCTTTTTCCACATTGCATACAATTTTTGAAGCCGTAGGTTGGACATCATGTACAAACTTGATCAAAGTTCTACTCGTGACTGGGTAGATAGTGTATCGATCTTTGGTCATCTTCAAAGGATATGGTTCTGACTTTTCATCCCTCAGAATCCCATATAATCTTCTTTCTTCATGATTCAGAAGATGAATAGACCGATTATTGATCAATATAGGCCTAACTTGTACCTTAACTAACCTTTTCACAGGTTCTCTGATTATAATTGAGCTTCTGCTTCTCACAGGTACCTCTTCTTCTATCACCTTTATTCTCAAGTCCTCTTTTCTGATAGGACTTTGAGACACAACTTTGTGTTCAACTGTTTTTTCTTTTTTTTGACCACCAGTTGATGTACTTACTTTTTGACTGGTCTTTAACTTTTTACTTTCTTCTATCAGTCTTGAAGGTGGCTGTGGTTGGGTTCTCTTCCTTTCAAACTCCAACTTCTTCTTAATTCCAGTCTCTTTAGTTGGCTTTGTCTACTCTTGTTGCAAAATTGAGACTAAAGATCTTGTAGCCTTTGCTACCTTTTCTATCTTCTCAGATTCTTCACCAAGAGTCAGTGCTTTCTCTCTCTTCTGCTTATCTTGTTGGAGGATTAATAAACTTGGTGATCTTTTTGACTTTTTGACTTTCTCAAAATCAAGTGTCTCTATCTTCCTTTTCAACGACACTTGTTTTTCAGATAGATTCAGCGAGCTTTCTTTTCTTTGCAACATTTTCTCAGCTTCAGCTGCTTCCTCTGATGGTTTCTTCTTTTCTTCTATAGCCATTCTTCCAGATGATTGGGGGCTTCTTTCTTTGGGAGTAACATTCCCACTCACGCTGCATCTGACTGTGTGCTCCCCCTCAATCCCTGCTCTCGCCATAGAAGTTGTACTCAATCCCATTCTACCAATGGTTACGACATTAATAACACTTTTAATATTCATCTTCAATATGTTTCCTCTATCAAGAAGAATTCTAGAATCTCTGATGATTCTTGTCAGCAACATGCCATAAGGAAAGGCGTTAGAATCCTTCTTCGTTTTCATCATGTATCTCAAAATCAGGTGTGGAAGATTTATAGCTTGATGATTGAGTAAATAGAATGGCATTGCTCGTCTATCATTGTAACAATGTTCCTTGATCCTATTTTTAGTCGAATAAAATGAAAAAGTATGTTATATAGAACCCTAGTCTTCGGAACAAGGTTCGATGACTTCGTTTCCTTTGGGTCACTACTTCCATAGGTTTTTGATTCACGTGTGCCTTCTCTAGATAGTTTTTAGTCATCCATCTAGGGTTATAAGACACCTCTGCTCCAACACATAGACATCCACTAATCTTCTCGATTAGCTCCAATGTAACAATGACCAACAATCTATCCACCATTGATAATACCGTATTGTCTACTACTTTTGCATTCTTCCAAAACTCATAAACTTTATTCAGATATACTATTTCACGGACCTGAAAGAAAATTTTCCATCCAGCTACATCAACTTCTAGTTCAATATCCATTTGATTCTTCTTCAAGGATTTGAAATCAACATGTTTTCCATAAATCATTGCTTGCTCTATTGTAATCTTTAGACAGTAGAAACTTCTTAAAGTAATGAGATTAGAATTTGAAGATGAGAGCGTAACCGTAAGGTCTCAAGATGAAAAGTTGTTTTTTTAGAGTGCTGCAAAAATCGATTTCAGAGGATTTCAAGAGTTTTCTAGAGTAGGTGATGTTTTGAACCGGCTGAGAGGATTTCTTTTATGTTTCCCTCTAAAAATAATTACCATTTGTAACTTATAGTTACTGACTCTTGTAGACTTATAACTTTTTATCTTCCTTTTGTAAAAATCGTATGGGTCATGAGGTGTTAGACGATTGGTCTCTCAACACTACCATATTTAAGTTTCGTCTAATTTCTTTGAATCTTTCTTCATTCAAAGGCTTAGTAAAGATATCTTCCTATTGATGACTTATCTCAACAAACTGAAGATAGACGATTCCTCTCTGAACACAGTTTCATAGAAAATGGTGTCTAACTTTGATATGCTTCACCCTTGAGTGTTGTATTGGATTCTTTGATAGGTTGATAGCACTTGTGTTGTCACAAAAGATTGGGATTTGTTATTCTTTTATTGAATAATCTTCTAACTGATACTTAATCCATAACGTCTGTGAACAACAACTTGCAGCAGACATATATTCAGCTTCTGCGGTAGATAGTGCAATTGAACATTGCCTCTTACCAGACCATGAAACTAGATTTATGGCGAAGAAAGTGACAGCCTCCCCTTGTACTCTTCCTATCAATCTTGTCTTTAGCGTAATCAACATCATAGTAGCCAATTAACCTGAAATCTTTACCTTTCTTATACATTAAGCAAAGATCAGTCGAACTTGATAGATATCTCAAAATTCTTTTGACAACAATATAATGAGATTCTCTAGGATCTACTTGAAATCTAATACACAAACAGACACTAAACAAAATATCAGGTCTACTTGTTGTAAGGTAAAGTAAAGGACCAATAATTCCTCTAAAAAAGATCTGATCAACCTTCTTACCTGTTTCATCCTTAGATAAAGGGTTTGAAGGATGCATAGGAGTTGACATAGGTTTCACTTTAT
>JAOSBO010187500.1:0-22340 GCA_027563915.1 Erythroxylum rotundifolium
TTTCACATTCATGTCAAAATTTGGAACTCTTCAAGCCAAAATTGAACATCATTTCCTTCACAAGAAATGTAGCCAAATTCCTCAAGTTTAATTCAAGCTAAAACTCATCTCAATTGCATAACCATATAAAACGTTACGGCAAAAACATGGAAACATATACAAATCCAATTTCCAGCTTTTCAACCTAACTCACCTTGTATCACTTCCATACTAATTCTACACCAATAAGTATCCAATTTAGTCAATATATCAACCACAATCAACGCAAGATCCCCACTTGAACATGTATCCCCAAAAATGGCGGCAACCTACACCCAATCATTCATCCGTTTCTACACTCATCTACAAAATTAATTATCATCCAAAACATCTAAATATCTCTAATTTACATTCCTCAAATTCTTCCTCATCAATCCTAAATCAAATAAGCAAGTTACATACCCATATGCCCCAACACAATTCTCATACAATTAAGTGAACAAACATCACAAATAATTTAATTAACTACAAAACCATGAGATAAAATATGTTTCTTACCTATTGAGCTTCCAAATCTTCAAAAACCACAAAATCGTTAACTCCCCTCCACCATACACGATCATCATCATCTAAAGGGGGTGAGGTTTAGGTTAGGATTTTTAATGAACAAAAGAAGAGCAAGCAAAGTGAAAAAGAGTGGAAAAGATGGTCACAAATTCAAGAAAAAGCAAGGGAGAAGAAAGCTACGAGAATGATGGAGAAATTTTCATTTAAAAGACCCATCACCCTTTTAAAGAAGAAGCATCGAAAATGGCCAAAAGCAAGGTTGATTTTTATTAAACCTATGCAAACATGGTGGCATGTTAGGCAAGTGACAAGTGTCAATTGCCACATGTCACACTCTAAAGTCCTTACTTAGTTTGTTTCCAATACAATTTCAATTTCTACTCCAATTTCTCCCCAAATTTCCAATGGCTTAAATTAATAATTCCCTAACTCGTTTATCTTAATTTTCGTTGCCATTGGAAAGCCATTTCTACTATCGATAAACAATCAATCTGCCATTTGGCATTTTTCCTAGTCCAGAAATTTCCCCGAAATTTCCAGAAAATTTTCTAAAATTCACTAAAAATTCAAAAACCACAATGCCCCTCTCCAACTCAATTTTTCATACACACAAATCACATTTATTCACAATCACATTTCTTAACACTTATACCAGGAAATGTCAAGAATGCATGTACAGTCATTTTTCATGCGCAAAATTTACTATTCACATGTATGTAGATGCTAGATTATGCATGAACATGTAAAGGCATTTCTAAACGCCCATGGACCACTCAAAGTTACTATTCTACCCTTCCCATCGGTGATGGGATGTTACAATTCATCTCTTGAACTAATAAGCCACTTTTGATTTTCCATCCTAGAACATAAAAATAAATACAAGGCTTTTAGGCCCAGTATAATCTTCTTAGACTTGGATATTTTGCTTTAAACTCTTCGCTCACATGACCCAGCCCATTCAATAAAACATCTGCAATGACATTTTATAAAACCGAATTTTGTCACTTTGAAAACAAAAATTCCAACACTAGATTTTCATAGATCCGAATCTTTGTCATAACCAAAAATTCCAATACTTGTTTTTATTAAAATGGAGAATTGTTCCATTAAAACAAAAAACCAAAACTTTGTTTTTTATCAAAACTAAAACTTGATTCATTGAAACAAAAAACCGTCAATTGTTTTTACATAAAAACCAAAACTTGATTCATTGAAACAAAAAACCAGCATTTTGGTTTTCGTAAAACCTAAACTATGCCAATACACAAAAGGATACATCGAAACCATTATCTCTTCATTTCTTCATTCCATGGCTGCTTCGTCTTCATCATTGCATCAATTTATACATTACAAAATCGAAATAAACAGAAAAATGAAGCTAAGGAGGAAACATGGTGATGAGAGACCACCCTCCTTGTTACAAACCAAATGAAGAAATCTTACATGGTAAATATAAGTTCTGTGGACAACCAAAAGAGAAAAACATACACCATATATATTTCTATCAAATGAAAAGAGGAAGCATAAAAAATTAATTGCCAAACCATGCATCATATATAGGTACCGAAATCATGCATAATAAAAATTGCTCTAATACCAAATGTTGGATTGGAAAATAAAACATACAAGATTTGGTTAAATGGTCGATTTCAAAATTTTTTTAGAAATCAGAACATAGCAGAAGGAAGATAACCAAATCAACATGCCAAGCCATACATGATACGGTAAATGGAAAACAATTATCATAAGAACAAGATGGAGATTATATTATTGACTCCTTTTGCTACAGCTTTAGCTCCTCGCTGTGCTATCCCCTTCTTGTTTTTGTATCCTGAACCAATCTAATCTACCATTTATTCTTCTTGGACAACTTAGTTAACAAGATCCTTTGGTGGGAAAGGAGAAGAAATATTTGGAAGAGACTTTTCTTAGAAGAAAGAAGCCAAAGATGAGGCACCTCATATGCAAACTTCAGCTAACATATGCAAGAAAGGAGAGAGAGTCCAGAAAATGCAAGAACACCTCTCTTATAGCTTGTCAATTTCGGTTATGCATGAGAAGAAAGAAGAAGTGGAGAGCATCCAATGCATCACTTCATTCTTTAATCCAACATAAATAAGCCATTAAATGAGACTCTTATCATTTGTTTTAAGATGGCTAGATGAAAAGACCAATAACCTAAAATGACTTATCAATTTTAGTTTTAGTGATGAAAGAAGGAAGATGATCCATCAAATGCACCTCTTTCATCTTTAATCAAATGAATGCTAAAAGGTTACAATACATGCCATCATTAAAAGACAACCATTAAACCATTTAATGGTAAGATCATTACTCCATTCAGTAATGGTAAAGCATGATAAATAACATCTTTATTTAGCAATTCAATGCTAAATGTCCAACTTCACATTTAGCCCCAACAAAACTGAAATTTCACCTTCCATTTCTTTAAGAATTTTGTTTTAATTTAATTAATATAATTAATCAAATTAAACCAATGTCTAGCCCGTTTCTAAATGTTCATTTGGGCTTCTAATTAACCATCAATGAATGCAAGCCCAACATTCAATCATTGGTTTTAAAACCTCCATTTATATTTCTTACTTTGCTTGATAACCTTCCTTAAAGCCAAGTGGGGAATCTTATTAGACTTCGATAATTCATGCTCTAGTAAGCCCAAAATTAATTTAATCTCGTTAGAACTAATTCTAGCTCATTAATTAAATATCATTTCACTAAAGACAATTAGTTGAACACTTAAATTACTAAATATTATCAGAACACATGTCTAATTGCAAACCCTATTATGAACCTTATTATAGTCACCTGCATAACAAAGGGTAAAATTACCGTTTTGCCTTATATTAGTTTTTCCTTCTAGATATCCCGTTTTACTCTATATGGTGATTAACATACAAGATCTCATCTTGGTGTTAAGACATGATGGGTAGATAGTCCATCAAACTCCTGGCTTCAGTTTATTCACCAATTTCCATAAAACATCTAGAAGTGATGATATCACTATAAACTCTTTATTTGAGTGAATATTCCCCGATACATGTTTCAATTAATAATTCCAACATGCAGAAATTGGATTAATACTCTCTAAAAATCCATTCCAGTCATATCAAGAATCATAATAAAACACATATGAGTCCACCACTCATCAAGATTGTGGTCCATAATAAGTAAATGCTAAAATTTATATTTTAGGATTAAAGTAATGACGTACTTTATTCATTAAAACATTCCATATTCATTTAATAGTGTCATTATCGATAGTCGACTACTATCATGATATGAAACTCATCATTCCCTTGAAGTAAACTCCTTTACTTACATGGAGATAAATCGCAATACTATAGTCTAAACCACAATCAAGTGACCAACTTGATTGTTCAACTATGAATCAATTAATTTAGATTATAATAATGTACATATTTCCCATACATCTTTATTTATATGTATGTTATTAACAAAAGAATCTTGGTTCCTTATGAATAGTTATATTATACTTATACAAATAAAACCAAACTCTTTTGTTTTATTAATAATAAATGTTTTCATTACAAACCTATAATTGGAAGAAAATTAAGTTACATGTAAATACACTTCCTTTCCAGGGCGCTATATTTACATAACTCCAACAAGAATAAATAGTAGCAATAGAATTTTAGTGCTAAAAAAAATTGGAGAATCTTAGGTGAGAAGGAATCATTGTAGATTCAATGGATTCGTAAATACATTCTAAAAGAAAACAACCTTTGGGCCTTAATTCCTAAAGATACCTACTTATGATTCTTTAATCAAATATTGAAATTAAGGGAAATTATATAGTAGCATTTAACCTGTAAAATAGGGATACAAGCTCTTTCTTCTCTATGGATAGGGAGCTTTCATCTATAATCAATAGGCAAGGACTACACTCTCTAGGTTCTCAAGGAAAGCCAAAGTGTAGGAGCTAAGAGACAATGGAAATTAAAAGTTCATGAGGAACTTGTATAATCTCCCAATATCCAAATATTTTACATTACCTCTAATCATATACTACACAGGATATCAAGACTATACTAGTATAGCTTTAACCAAAACAAGTTATTAGACATTATCCAAAGGATAAAACATATGCCAAGTTTCAAGCAAGACAAAAAATATACATGGTGGTAATAACAACATATTTCTAAGAGATTTGGAAGGAAAGAAATTATAACAGAATTAAAGGGAAGGCTAGAAGTTTATATACTCTTATAGAGCTAATAAAAGCAAGAATAAGAGAGTATTTTATCATAAATCAGATTGTAAAGAAATGCAATAAAAGGCTGGTGATTTCTTGGAGAATCTGGGACTTTCTAGCTATTGTAACTGAATTCATTTCAGGCCTATGTTAACTTAATGCTTTCCTCTAATATTTTTAGCTAAAATATAATATATATAAGGTATATGATGTGTTTGAAGATGTACCTCTAAGTGTGACATCTTGTAACTAAATTCATTTTTTTATTAAAATTTTAAGACTAGCTTTGGGCTAATTAGTGGAGTTATTAAGGGAGATTTTTGTAAATGAAGCCATATCCATTTCACAATTTTGATCATATAAGTTTGATTTACCAAAGGAATCACTTTCTCAAGACAAAGAACAAGAGCATTACAAATTATTATTTCCTCACCTTGAACACAAGATATTTCAATAATAGAATAATATTGAAAGCATAGAAGCTGATTGGCAGTTTACATGTGTTAAATTTTAATATTTAAAACCTCAATATTTCTACAAGCGCACAGGCTGTTGTCATAGTACCTAAGGTATCGTTCCCACGAGGAAGGTAATTTAATTCTAAAATCTAAGGCTTGACTAATTTCACAATAAATCAAAATAAACAAATTTAACAAATCAAACAATCAATATCAAGAATTGAATTCAGAAAATATAAACAAGATAAGAAATTTTGTACAACCTCATCAAGAATCAACTTAGAAGTTACCTACTGAGAGAAGGCGGATTTTAATCTAAATTTAATGAAAATCTAATTGATTATGGAATCACTGAATTACAGAGCCTAGATGGTCCTAGGGTTGATTACTCTCTCTCAAGTTATATTCTTTAACCCTAATTTGTAATCCCTAATTTAGATTATGGAATATTAATCTCTCGATTTCCAATTAACCCAAAACCTAAATTAGTTCTGAATTTGTCTAATAGCCTACCAGAAACCTATGCTCGATCTCTTGTTACACGATTTTACAAGTTTCATTCAATTCTTATTTATCAAACTACCTAACTCTTGTTAGCCCAATTTGATGATATTCACTCGGTTCACCCTCTTAATTTATTACCGAATTATTAGGCATAAAAATTGAATCACAAATAATTCAATGAAAACACAATAAATCAAACTTTATTAATCTCAAAGATAAAAATCCCAAAGGTGAGTTTAAACAAAAATCAACATTCACAACACCTATTCTCAACGACTATCCCAATTCTATACATCAATAAAATAGAAATAAAATCGAAAAATACTATCGGAATGGATTAATGGAGGCAGTGACTATGGGAAACCACCTGTTCTGAGAAAAACTTTACATCAAGCTTCTTCTCTGTGCCTCTCTTCCTTCATCTCCTTCCTCAAATCTCTCGATATGCTCTCTAGGGTTTTGGAGTTAACTGATGCAAAAAGGCTACTCTTTTGTTTGTTTTTTTTCTACTTATATCATTGAAGCCCTAAGGTTGATTTGGGGTTGAAACTTGACGTTTTCAGCTATTTTCATCACTTCTCGATGCAGGCCATGATTGTAGCACCCTCTCTGTCAAGATTGTGGCCCAAAGTGCACGATCGTGGCCTAGTTCAGAGCTCTCTGCCATGATCTTGACCTAAAGTGCACAATCGTGGCTTGAGTCCTACTGGCCCGTCTCTTTCTATCTAGGCCATAGTTTTGGCCTGAAACTCTTCGAAACTTCTCTTTTCGTCACCGTTTACCCTAAAATACTAACAAACACATCAAGGTACCTCAAAAACAAAACATTTAATCTCAAAGACTCATACTAACCCCATAAAAAACACTTCAAAACGTAAATTAACACAATCCTAACCTAAATACACACTAAACACCCAATTTAACACTAAATACATAACAGCTTAAACCCTAAAACATAATGTAAATCACAACTATCAACATCCCCACACTTAAATGTTTTCTTGTCCTCAAGTAAACAAAGAAAACGTAATACACATAACACACAATGCAATAAGAGACAAAGGTATTGACTTCATGATATAAATTTAATCGTGAACACAATCATTCAAGTTATATCAAACCATTAGCATGTAAAATATGTGTATAAGGGCTTTGAACTAAGTATACAACTTAATCGAGATGTAAACGTTAATTTATATATCCTTTTCAATTGCAAACACATATTAATAATTCTTTGGTCCTTCATACTTATAAATGTTCCTAAGTATATTTTCATGAAAATTCAAGCTTATTACAAGTTTGGTAGGTCTATTAAGAAAACACACATTTTTTTAATGGACTTAGTTCTTTTTCACGGCGGCGAAAGTGGCAATGAATGTCGATCCTGTTACTCAACCAAGTCATGTTTTGATTAAACTACTTGGTTGAAATGTCACTATAGCTTTTTGACGCAAAGGCACACATTTTTTATGTCTTTCAATCTGATTGCTCAGTTGTTATCATGTTTTCAACTGGCTACTAGCTCTATTCATATCCCCAAGGCTAGCAAAACAGTGATTTATTTAACAATAATAAACTTTTTTAGTACAATTTTACATACCTTGTTGTTTTTAGCTACTCATTTCTATGAAAATTTCTAGTTAAGCTACTTGGGTTGAAAGGCCTTAATTATGAATGAATGTGACAATCTAAAGAGTGCTAAACTCACAGTAAATCCTAATTAAGTTGCATATTTTATCCAAAGAACCCCAATTCACTAATTTTTTAGGCTATTGATTATTCACAACCTAATAAACTATGTTCAAAATTAAATGAAGTTCAATCCATCTAAGCTGTTGACATATTCAAACAATTCACACAATGTAACCTAACACTCTCATACAATATGCAAAAACACATAAAAGCAAAACACACAACCCCTCCCCACACTTGAACGACACATTGTCCTCTATGTGAGAGGGAAATAAACAAGAACATAAAGAAACAAGAAGAAATATAAAATTAAGGTAAACAGAAAATAAATAAAAATAAAAGAATTGAAGGCTAATCTAAAAATGAAAAATCAGGTTAAACACAAATCTCACGGAGATGGAGGTGGTGATGGTGTCAAAGACAGCAATTGAATGCCTTAAGCCTTAAAATACAGATGGATCCGTCGGATATCCCAACTCTAGCGTCGTTATGTTTAAGCCATTTCCCTCATAGTTCTTATGTTCTTCGTAATTACATCTAGAACTTTTTCTCGTCCTTGTTCTTCCTCTACTTCTTCATTGGATTCTTCATTAGTGGATTCCTTTTGTGCATGCCTATGTGGTGCTGAGCTCGAGCTTGCTTAACTAGTCCTAATCCTAGCATGTGTCTTCTCACTGATTTCCCTCGATTCCATGTCATGGGAATAAAGGATTTCAACCCTCTTTAAGTGGTGATGATGTAGGAAGTCTGGGGTTGACTATTAACCCACTATGGTCCACGCCATAATACTCAATTATGGCGAACACTATATACGTCATTCATAAATTGTTGCTTCTCTTGCTCAGAATCGCAACAATGGCATTCAACACATTGTGGATGTACACACTGGAATGTTGTGGTCGATGCACCACAACATAAATAATTCCTTTGTAGAACACTTATTGGTTTTTGCTTTGTGAAAAACCAGCTAACATATGAACTTGTGCAGCAATAAGTGTTCGTGAGACCTAATTATATTGTTATGAGCATTCTTGGTGTGAAATTGCTCAATTCCAGTGAGTTCATTCTTATATTGAGAAGGATGAAAATCATAATGCTGATCGATGATGGAGGAATCAAGGAATCCGTATATATCACGTATGATTTCTACATTCAATTAATACACTCTTCCTCTCAGTCTAAACCATAATTCCTTGGGTTCCTAGGGTCGTAAGTCAGTGAAGTAAAGAATTCCAATGTGAGCTCTTGATAAACAAGAAATTGGAATCGTATAAATTGTGCCCACTAGATTCTCTCAGCTATATTTTTTACTCTCTCGTGCAATTTTCATGTATTGACGGTTTCGAAATCAAAGTATCTGGGAACTATAATTTGCCTAGAGTTTAGGGATCTGAAATAAATACCTTCTTCCTTAGTGTAGGTCAGGAAGGGCACTCTAAAATCAGCTGCTTAGTTTCTTCTCCCACATCTCGCAACTTGATTTTGTCCAGCTTGCTCCCTTCAGGCAGATTGCTTAATGCGGGACACAATTTAGTAGAATTTGGAAGAAAATTGGAAGGTTGAAATTCTTAAAGAGATGTGAGAGCGTTTGTAAGTTTGAAGGCTAGAGACATATTGTGAAAATGAAAGCAAAAGTAAAAGTGACGTTAGAACTGAATATATAGGTAGTTAAAAGGGTAGAATCGTACAAATTTCATTAAAAATTATGTGCTCCCCTTATTCTGCATAGTTCCAAACCACGATCCTGGCCTACCACTTTCGTTTTTTTTCTTTCTTTGCTCTTTTTCCAATCTTTTCAATTTCACTTCCTAATTCTTTGTGCCACTTTTCACCTCTCTTTTCATGCTTGATCAATCGTCCACATTATTACAAAATCCGAATCCTTCTCGAGTTTACTTAAAAATAAAACATAAGCCTAACTACAAAATTCAAACGATTTAAGAAAAAACAATTAAAGAAAGTAATGATTTTTTCCATGGGTTGCCTCCCATGTAGTGCTTCTTTTAATGTCAGTAGCTCAAATCTCTTTTAAGCTCAAGGTGGTTGGAATGAATGGTTTGATGGTAGCATAGTCATTAATCTCAACGTTTGCACTTAAGCTACCTGCTACAGTTCCCACTTTCCTTACAATTCTCCCCCCCTTGCCTTCTTCTTCACAAGAACTTCTTCCTAAAGCATTCCGAATCCTTGATATCTTCTCATTCTCATCAAGGTTTGATTTCCTTGATATCCACTGGAGGTTAAGGAGATTCGTACTCTCTTCTAGCCACCTTAAAGGTCAATTTCTCCTTTCCTATTCGCAAAGTTAATTCGCGCCCATCGAAATCAAGGATTGCGTATGCAGTGGCCAAGAACAGTCATCTAATAACTATCGGGGTTTCCCCATCTTCGCTAATGTTTAACATGTAGAAGTCTATAGGGAAGGTATATTTATCAACTTTTACCGACATATCCTTTATAATCCCCATCAATTTATGCATTGTTATATTAGTTGTCTTTACTAGAAACTTTGTGGGTACTAACTCTCTTAACCCTAACTTCAGACTAAATGTGTAGAGCATCATGTTTACACTCGCGTCCAAATTCGCGAATGCCCTATCTATAATGATTCTATTGATGCTATAGGGGATCAAAAATTCCCCTGGGTCCTCCTTCTTCTACGCGATGTTGGGTTCTTTTTTCAATTCTTGCTCTTTAACCTTCTTAATTACAGATTCTCTTAATCTGAGCTTTATCTGTAGTTGCTCTGCCACTTCCTCGACCTTGTTGGATCCAATCTCCTATAATTGCCTTGCTACCTTCTTTACATATAACTCCTGTTTTTGTACAATAGGGAACTGAGATAAGCATCGAGTTGCCTTAAATGACTTAATCATGTGCTCACTTGGAAGGTTCTTTTCAATCACTTGGCTTCTTCCATTATCTTCTTCCTTCACATTCTCTGGTTTGTTATCCTGGGTTTTACTTATCACCATGATACATTCCTTTGGGTTAGATTTGTTGTTGGTTGGAAGAGTTCCAGCATTCCTAATAGACAATGCCTCTACCAATTGGTCTACTTGGACTACTTGAATATATTTTCAAGCCTCCTATATGCATCCTCCATGTCTCTGGTCATGTCCAAAATCTTCTCTAACTTCGATTCCATCGAGCTTGCTTTATCTTATTGGAAACTCAATTGCCCTTGAGGGCTAAACTATCCTCCATTATTTTTTGACCAGGAGAAGTTAATGTGGTTCTTCCACCAAGGGTTGTAAGTGTCAGAATAGGGATGGTTACTCCCTCCTAGTCCATATTGTGCTCCCATGTAGTTTACTTTCTCCTAATTATCTTCTTTTATTAGATAACAGTCCATAGTATCATGGTTTATTTAGCCACAGAGCTCACACTTCATCTACACAGCCTTCACCTGGGATGAGGATGACACCTTCCTACTATTAAGTAGTCACGTCAGGTTATCAATCTTCGCTTGCATCTCTGTCATCTAATTGACCGTTAAAACTCCTTTTTGCTCTCCAAAGGTAGTAGGTTGCCTACCTCACTTGTTTGTCTATAAGCAGTTGTTACTTGTCGTCTCCTCTATCAACTCGTTTGCTTCATCTACAGTCTTTCACAACAAGGGTCATTCAGAAGCTGCATCGATTGTACCTCTTATTGATGGCAATTACACCTCCTTTCGATGGTTTAACTCCATTATAGAAGGTTTATAAAAGGAGATCTTTTGGTAGTTTATGGTGTGAGCACTTCCTTTACAAATCTTTATATCTTTCCCACACTTTATAGATAAATTTTCCATCACTTTGTTGGAAATTGGTGATTTCCTTAATTATCTTGGTGGTCTTGGTCAATGGGAAACATTTGTCCAAAAAGGCACATATAAGTTGATCCCACGTCGTGATGTTGGTTGGGCTCAGTGAATGGTACCAAGCCTTTGTTTTGTCTCTAAGAGTAAAGGGGAATAACCTAATCCTAACAACATCCTTTGACATCTGAGGATACCGAAAAATATCACAGATCTTAAGGAAATTAACTATGTGCTTGTTGGGATCCTCATTTGCCAATCTATAGAATTGCATGTTCTGTTGAAGAATATTGAGGAGTGCTAGCTTGATCTCAAATGAGGCTGCTTGAATAGGCGGCCTAGCCACTCCTTGGTTTGCTACATTGAACCCCATCCTCATGAAGTCTATGAGGGTCCTCTCTTGTCATCCTTGGTTTGCTTCCTGATCTATATTTGTTGAAATTCCTCGTCCATTGTTGGTTTTCCTGTCTCTTCTTATTTCTCTCGCTGAGCTTTCCTAAGGGTTCATTCCAATTGTGTGATATCTAAATCTAAAGTCTTCCCTGCACGACTCAAATCTCTCATGACTCTTGTGTTCTTATAAGAGCATGATTCTAAAATAAAAATTAAAGAATAGAAATGAAAATAAAAAACTAATCTAAATTCCTTAAGCTATAGAACTAAATTATCACCTACCTAGCAATGGTGCCAAAAACTTGATCAACGGTTTACGTATGCTAAGTTTCAATATTTATAACCTGGATATTTTCATAAGCGTATGGGTCATTCACATAGTACCAAAGGTATCGTTCCCAAGAGGAGGGTAATTTAATCCTAAAATCTAAGGCTAGACTAATTTCACAATAAACCAAAATAAACAACAAATGCAGAAATTTATCCAATCAAACAATCTATATCAAGAATTGGATTCAGAAAATATAAATAAGATAGCAATTTTGCACATCCCAATTAAGAATAAACCTAGAAGATACCTATTGAGAGAAAGGGGATTTAATCCAAATTTAATGAAAATCTAATTGATTATGGAATCACTGAATTACCAAGTCTATATAAGTCTATGGTGGATTACTCTCTCTCGAGTTATAATCTTTAACCTTAATTTATAATCCCTAGTTTAGATTATAGAATTGTAATTTCTTGATTTCCAATTAACCCAAAACCTAAATTTGTTCTTATTTTGTCTTATAACCTACTAGAAACCTATGCTTGATCTCTCGTTACGCAATTTTACTGGTTTAATTCAATTCTTGTCTATCAAAATACCTAACATTCGTTATCCCAATTTGATAATATTCACTCAGCTCATCTTCTCAGTATATTACCAAATTATTAAGTGCAAAAATTGAACAACAAATAATTCAATGTAAACATAATAAATCAAACGTCATTAATCTTAAAGATCAATCCCGAAGGTGAGTTTGGATAAAAATCAACATTTACAACACTTATTCTCAACGACTGTCCCGATTCTATACATCAATAAAATTGAAACAAAATCATAAAATACTATCAGAATGGATTAGTGGAGGTAGTGACTACAGGAAACCACCTATTTTGAGAAGTACTTCGTGTCAATTTTCTTATTTGTGTCTCTCTTCCTTCGTCTCCTTCCGCAAGTCTCTCAGTAGGCTCTTTAGGGTTTCAAAATTGACTGATAAAAAAAGGTTGCTCTTCTCTTCTTTGATGTTCTATTTATATCTTTGAAGTTCTAGGGTTGATTTGGGGTTGAAACGATCCGAAAAATCCCTCAAAACTTGACTCTTTCAGCTGTTTTTGTGTCTACCCGTCGCAAGCCACTATTGTGGCCAGTCACAATTGTGGCCCAAACAATTGTAGCCTGGTTAAGAAGTCTCTATCACGATTGTGACCTAAATCCAAGTGATCTCAGTTATTATCTGGGGTAATCATTACTCTATGAGTCATTGAAGACTCTCTTCTTGACTCATAACTGCTTTGGCCAGAGACTCTTCATTAATGACCATGACAAGAGGCCGTGGGTATCATCTCCTTCTATCAAGAATGGTCAATCCTTTAACAGCTACCCAATTACCTTCGTCTCAAGGTAACAAGGAAGGATGTCAAAGCACAAGATTAGCTTCCAAGATATTCTATAATACCTCAAGTCCAAGGATATTTACACCATTGCTATAATGAGATTAATCATTGACATTTGATAGATCTTCCATATGATAATCTTGTTGTGGGTCATCTGATGTACTTACTACCCTTAGTAAGCATCCATATGTTAACTCCAAACATCTCATGCTTACAGTTTGTTCACTGCTTTATCAAATCAAGGAGTATAATATGTGCTAGTCTGTCTGGATTAATAAGGTCCTGTCTTATTAATCCTATGACTAAGGATTATTTAGATACTAATATAATTGCACATGAAAGGAATCTCATTATCATGATCTCATCATGATTTGCTTCATGCTATGTTTTTTATCATGTACTTCATTAATTTGATTTAAGATCAATATCAATTCATATATAAACAAATATTAATTTAATGAAAAATGCCTTCTGCTTTATCAATCAAAACAAAGTGAGTGTTAAAGGTGATTACCTTTAGAGCACTACTTTAACAATCTCCCGCTTACATTAAACCCAATTGTCTTTGTATCTAATACCATTGGCGAGGACACAATAATCAAATTTTGTTTTTGGAAGTAGCTTAGTCAAAAAATCAGTGATTTTCTGATCTGTGGGCACTCTTTCAATCTTCAGATCACCTCTATCAATTATCTCCCGGATTAGATGATATCTCCTAAGTGTGTGCTTGGACCTCTAATGAGACCTTAGTTCCTTGGCTTAAGCAATAGCCCTATTGTTGTCGTAGTACAAAAATATTAGTTCTACCATACTCAGAACCACTATAAGTTCCATAATGAATGTTTTAATCCAAGCAACTTCTTTTGTCGCTTTCGCAGTTGCAATGTACTCTGACTCATGTTGACTTTGCAATCGTCTATTTTTTGGAACTCTTTCAACTGAATACTCCACCATTCAGTGTGAAAACATAGTCTGACTGAGATTTAGAGTCATCCTAATCAGAATTAAAGCTGGCATCTATATGCTCATTCGTTATCAGTTCTCCATTTCCATATATCAAGAATACATCCTTAGTCCTTCTCAAGTACTTTAAGATATTCTTAACAGCCACCCAATGACCCTCACTAGGATCCGATTGATATCTTCTCATAACACTTAAGTATATGATACATCGGGCCTTATACATAACATAGATTTCGAGTATTTTATCACATACGGGATCATACTCATGCGAGTCCTCTGATCTTATGTCTTGGGACATATAGATTTTGTGAGTTTTATCACATAAGTCGTGGGAAGAAACCCTCTCTTGGACTACTCAATGCTAAACATATTTAGCATTTTGTCTATTGACTGTGAAAGACCTAGCAACTTCCTTGATCTATCTCTGTAGATCTTTATTCCTAAAATATATGTTGCTTCTCCAAGGTCTTTCACGAAAAAATTTTGGGACAACCAAATTTTGACTGATTGTAAACTTGAAACATCATTTCCCATTAGTAATATGTCATCCACATATATCACAAGGAATATGGTAGGACTCCCACTAACCTTTTTGTACATATAAGGTTCATCAAGATTTTATGACGAACCAAACTGTTTAATTGTCTCATCAAATCGGATGTTCCAACCCCTAGATGCTTGCTTTAATCCATAAATAGATTTCTAAAGCTTGCATACCCTTTTGCCATCCCTGGATATGATGCCCTCAGGTTCTATCATATATACATCCTCAACTAGGTTTCCATTTAAGAAAGTTGTCTTCACACTCGTTTTCCATATTTCATAATCATAACGAGTAGCAATGGTTAGGAGTATTCTAATGGATTTAAGCATGGCTACAAGGCTAAATGTCTAGTTATACTTAACTCCTCATCTTTGACAATAACCTTTAGCGACTAGCCTTGCTTTATAGGTAATCACATTACCTTCCATGTCAATTTTCTTCTTGAAAATCCACTTGAACCCTATGGGTTTTAACCCTTCAGGTGGATCAACCAAATTTCATACTTGGTTTTCATGCATAGAATCCATTTCGGATTTCATGGCTTGAAGCCATTTTTCATATTCTGAATTCTTCAGAGCCTCATCATAGGTTGTAGGCCCATCGTCCTCTATAACCAATACGTTATTGTGTTCCCTTATAAAAAATCCATGTCTCTTTAGAACATTACATATCCTACTTGACCTACGAATATTTTGTGTGCCAGAAGGTTCAATTCTTGTCCCATCTCTATGAAAAATTATTTTTAAGTTTAAGCAGTTAATCTGCGTCTCTTTGAGCATCATGAACTTCATCAAGTTTAACTTTGCTGCCACTGTCTTCTCTTAGAAGAAACTCCTTCTCTAAAAAGACAACATTTTTTAAGACAAAAACCTTTTACTCTAAAGCATTATAGAATTTATATCCAATTGTTTCTTTATGATATCCTATAAACAGACATTTATTAGATTTTGCTTCAAGCTTTTCTGATTGAATCTGCTTTATATAAACCGAACATCCCTAACATTTCATATGAGAAAGGTAGGGCCTTTTGTTAGTCCATATCTCATATGGAGTAACTTCAACTGCCTTAGCAATCTCGAATGCATAACCCCTAAGGGATTTTGATAGATTTGCTAAGCCCATCATTAACCTTACCATCTAACAAGGTTCAGTTTCTCATTTCAGCCACACCATTATGTTGTGGTGTGTAAGGTTGAGTCCACTTGGATACTATCTCATTTTCTCCAAGATAAGTTAGAAATTCTTCGTTTAAGTATTCACCACCTCAATATGATTGAAGTGTCTTAATACTTATACTGAGTTGTTTCTCTACTTCATATCTAAATTATTTAAACATTTTAAACACTTCAGGCTTGTATCTCATTATATACACATACCCATATCGTGAATAATCAATAATAAAAGTAATAAAAGACACAAAACTAACTCTGGCATGAATGGACATCGGACCATATACATCAAAATGTATTGGGTCTAATAACCCATTCATTCATTCACCCTTTCCTTTAAAAGGTAATTTAGTCATCTTGCCTAATAAGCAAGATTCACATGTGTCATATGATTCATAATCAAATGACCCTAAGGTACCATTCTTATGTAGCTTAATCATGTGTTTCTCACTTATATGGCCAAGTCGACAATGCCATAGGTAAGATAATTTTATCTTATTTTTGTCTTTTATTGTCATTGATATTTAAAATTGGATTGCACATATGTAATATGTAAATTCCATTGCACAATATTGCAGTACCATACAACACTTTATTCAACTTAATTGAACAACCATTGCTTGAAAAAGTTAAATGAAATCTCGCTTTATTAAGACATGAAATAGATACAATGTTTTTTGTCACAATGGATACATAATAGAAATTTTCCAAAACTAACTCTAGGACACTAGGAAGATACAAAATATATGTCCCTATGGCTAATGCAGTAACTCCTGCTCCATCTCACACACATAGGTCCATCTCTCCCTTTTTGAGTAGTCTACTATCCTTAAGACCCTACATATCAATACATATGTGTAAGCCACGTCCGATATCTAATACCCAAATGTTATAATCTGAGATAGTATTAACGTCAATGAAAAATAATATACCTAAAGTAGACAGCAAGGAATCTAATACCTTCTTGTGCTTAAGTGACTCTAGATAAACTTTATAGTTCCTCTTCCAATGTCCTTCCTTGTTGCAATGGCAGCATATTCCCTTTGAAGTTGTCTCATTTTCCTTCTTCTTGGCTATAACTCCCACTAGCTTCTTAGACTTCTTCTTCTTCTTCTTCTTTTGGTTCTTCTTTCAAGAACCAGAAGCAAAGTCCACTAGCATCACATTCTTACTGTCTTTCTTGACATTCTGCTTAATTGTTTTGAGCAGATTAATTAGCTCAGGTGTTGTTGTGGATATTTGGTTCATTTGATAGTTAAGCACAAACTGTGAATAACTATCTGTCAAACCAATCAGAATTAAGTCTCTACTTAATTCATGATCCATTATAAAGTCCAAATTGTCTAACCTCTCAATTTATTCAATCATCTTCAACACATACTGTACTGGAGATGATCCCTCAACCATCTTTGAATAGAAAAGCAACCTCAAGGTCTCGAAACTTTCAGACCGAGCTTACTCATCAAACTGTTCCCTTTGATGGTAGACTATGGTAAAAGCATCCATAGCCTCATGCTGCTTTTGTAGTTTAGGTGACATAGATTCCAGCATTATACAACTAGCCAACTCACTATCATCTAGTAGTTTCTTTTAAGCTTTCTAATCTTCATCAGATTCATCAGCAGTAGGGAATTAGGAAGTAGTTAATGTAGGACATATCCTAGTTTTTCAAATTTGAGAACAATTCTCAAATTCTATAGCCAATCTAAGAAGTTATGTTGGAATTTAATAGGGAGCATAAGTTCACACTAGAAGACATCATGCGATTCAATAACCTAAAAGAACGAGAGAAAGTGTTAAAATGTACACTAATGCATATCGATAAGGACTTTAATCATATGCATTATGGTTCCCACTATTCTTATTCAAATTCATAGCCCTCACTATGAATTCGAGAAAACTTATAATTTTCTTAATAGGTTGATATTTGATATCACCAAGAATGACCTTAGGTTTGCCCAACAAGCCATCTTAGGTCAAATAGTAGGTGTCATTCATACCAATTGCATTTATTTATACAACTATCGACTTGTGCCATCAACTATTGATTTAGCACACTCATTGGATCATTAACTCTTGATTTGTACAGATCCCATGTATATAACCCAACTTTGCCTCTATCCACGTTGACCTTGGGTTTGCCCAACAAATCAACACTTCCAGTTAGAACCAACCCATTAATATAGAAATCTAATTTCCATGATTTGAACAAATTTGTGTAGAGCGGGCTTGGGTTTACCCAATAACCCAACTCTAAAAGAACTCTGGCTCTTGCCATATCAACGGAAGGCGTAACTCCTAATATTTCAATTGAGTGATTTGGTATTTAATCTTGTCAATACTTGGATGATCTTAAATATGTATATCACATATATACATTTAGATTATGGACAACTCAATTGAATTGATTCTTTGTCCATAACTACCCCTAAATGCATCTAATGCATGTATCATACAAAGGAGGTATAATTTAGGTTGTGATTGGACTATGCATCTAAAGTTCGTAATTCGATTCAACTTTTAAACCTAATCAGGTACTAGTCTTAGTCTTGGCTAATCCAATTTATGAATATGATTTGATTAGGAAACCTAAAATTCAACTATTTTGATGTCTAGATTAAACACTATAATCCTTTGTTTATATGCCTTTGTCTAGTCACACTAGAAATGTTATACTCTACTTGGATTAATTCTAAATTAATCCCTAGGGTTTCCAAAATTCTTGTACATCAATTAGTCATCTATAATATCCCTAGGTCATCTCAAATTTATCTAAACAATTTCAACATTAGTCAAAATTATCTTGATGGCCAAAATCGTCAAGATAAATAAGTTAACCTCTAGACCCTAAAGGGATCTATTTGATGTTCAGAAAATTTCTAGAACCATAATTTGAAGCACATGTAGTAAACATGCCATTACCATCTAAATAATACATTTTTTATCACATAAGAAATTTATTAAGGTCTTATAACCGAAACACATAAACTATAAGTCATTAAGTAAGTCAACTCTATAAACTTTCAAAAAGTTAACCAATGTTGACTTTGACTTTATTTATTAATTGAATTCAATTCAATTAATTCTGAAAAAATTTTGGAGTCTTATACACATTCCAAATGTGTCTAATAAAAATTCTAGAACCTAATTCTTAGGAATTATTTATTAATAAATTGGAACAAACCAACACATCACATATGTATGACACTTGTCATATTACTTCTAACACTAGTCAAACATTACATCATGCATGCATAAGATAATCACTTTAACAACAAGTTTCATGCATCTCATACACGTGGCAACAACTCATCTTGCATGTGCATGCAGAAAATTTATAAAAACTATTTTTATAAAAATTAATATGGAATTTACATGAATGCATGTTCATTACATTTCCGTAATTTCCTATAACTTCATACATGCATCAGGCTGAAACTTAATTCATAATAAAATAGGAAAAGACATTCAATTGTGTTTCCTTTTACAAAAACATAACATAACACCTTATAAACATTTATGTGAAAGAAAATCAGAAAATTTTTCTAAAATTATTATGAAAAATCATTATATGCATTCAGTTTTCTAGAAATCAACATATGAACAGTCTAGATATTAATTCGAAATAAAATAGAAAATTACCTTCATTTGCAATTTCCTTTGATAGAAGCATGATATAACATCTTATAAAAATTTCTATAAAATAAAATTAGAAAAAAAAATTCTACATTTTAAACGAATTATTCCAAATCGACATGCATTTCAGTTACAACCTAACAAACACTTTACACATGTTCAAGACATCATCTATAATATGCATAAACTTTCTCTAATACCACTATTGAGATTTCCATGGATGTATGCATCACATGCATAAGAACATAATGGAAGTATCAAAATCTAAATTTTGACAACATGAAAAAAACAGAATCAAACATGCATGGATAGACATATATAAGAATATGAAATATAAAACTTTTACCTTTTGTTTCTCCTCCTTTCTTGTTTCTTTTTCTTGTTTGGGTTGCTGCAAACACTAAATCCTTCTTTGATCACCCAAGAACACGCAAAGAAGATGAAGAAACAATTTGTAAGGGTGATTTGAGCACCAAACTAGATGAGTTCTAGTAGATGCTCAAGATGATAGAAGATAAATCAAGAATCTTGTTACATGCACGTTGATTCATGCAACAATTGCATAAAAAGGAAGAACAAGACTCTTAATATCTCTCTCTCACTCTAGAACTCTTCTAGAGCCCTTATCTCTCTCTTATGTGTGAAAGAAGTTGTTAAACTCTTATGTACATAAGTGAAGAACTCACTTATATACTCCTTCGTGCCCTCTATCACGATCGAATTAACTCTTAATTCAAGCAAATAATGAAGGGTTTCATGATTCCAATTTGCCAGAATATGAGTGAATCATCACACAAACTCTTTGATAGTTAATTATCCAACTTATGAACCTTTCCATAGACAATTATCATGCAATTCATCCTTTCACCATACTATACCTTACTTGGTTCAAAGTAAGGCTTATGTTTGAAGTCCCACTAGACTGACAACTTCACATCTAGTCTAAGTGATGTTAGTTCTTATCCTAGGTTCTCATTACTCTATATGTCAATGAAGACTCTCTTCATTACACATAACTACTCTGGCTAGAGACTCCTGATTAATGACCCTGACAAGAGGTTATAGGTATCATCTCCTTTTATCAGGAATGGTGAATCTGTTATCAACTACCTAATTACTTTGAATACTAATAGTTATATCCAATCACCAACCTAAGAGCGACCTCGTTTTGAGGAAACAAGGAATGATGTCAAAGAACAAGATTAGTACCCAAGATATCCTTGAGTACCTCTAGTATAAGGATGTTTACACTATTGCTATGATGAGATTAATTGCTGACACTTGATAGATCATCCATATGATATTCTCATTACGGGTCATCCGATGTACTTACTACCTTTATTAAACATCTACATGTTAACTCTAAACATCTCATGCTTATAGTTTATAAGATACACTGCTTGATCAAATCAAGGAGAATAACATATGCTAGTCTGTTGAGATTAATAATGTCCTGTTTTATTAATCTTATGACTAAGGATTATTTAGATACTAACATAATTGTACATGAAAGGATTCTCATTGTTTAGATACTAACATACTAACATAAATCTAAACATCATCACGATTTTCTTTATGATATATTTTGTATCATGGACTTCATTAATTCGATTTAAGATCAATATCAATTCATATATAAACGAACATCAAATTAATGAAAAATTCCTTTCGCTTTATTAATCAAAACAAAGTCAGTACAAAAATTCTAAAGGTGATTGCCTTTAGAGCACTACTCTTAACACTTAGTGAAGTTTTTACTAGTGGCATGTTATCCTTTACCTTGATATTTTAGAAAAGGACTCCATTGGTAGGAGACCTAGATTGTAGCACCCCACTCCCGCAAGGACCCGTACCCTACATTGTGGGTGATGTCCAAGAACCTGCCCCGCGGGGTGGCGTGCTAAAGCACTCAATCATTCAAAAATTGGTATAATTTTATTTGTTTGAAACCACAACAAAAATATGTGGAAATAATAATCAAATCGGGCCCACTTTTATTTACAAACATTTGCAAACGCAATAATACAATCATCAGAGTTTCAATAGTCATTTGGGCCCATACTTTCATTTCATAAGACTCGAAATCACAATTCGTTATTACAATTTGACCAATCTCTTTTGCAAAACCTTTCCAATTGGAAAGTTATACACAACAATTATAATCAAATACACAAATTACAGTAATTGCGGAAGACTTAATTTGGTACAAAAATAAAGAAATACAATGTAGACACGACCTGATCCCGACCTCTATCCTACACTTATGCTTTAGGTATACTCCCGTTTGCCTAATAGGGTATTCTTCTGATCCTGAAAAATAGTTGCAAATTTTGGGTGAGTTTTGTGAACTTAGTGAGTGACCATCATCGATGGCTCTCCCAGTCACATAATCATATAAATTCACATTCACAGCATTTCACATTACACAATCAATATGATTTAATCAGTCACATTACGCATATGCAGTGTGTATGAGACCCACTTTCCATTTATTACTTTGTTATGACCGAGTGCCTAAACTGTCCCATATAGTGCTCATTGGTAACTGTCCCGTATAGGACTCATTGATAACTGTCCCTTACCGCTTGGGGGATACAAGCTTGTTAAATGTTGAGCCTGAGGCTCTGATTCATTTTTGAGCTCAAAGCTCATTTTCACTTGTTGAGCTTTAAGCTCTGATCGGTGGCTACTCTGGTCACAACTCCATTATGTTTCATGCATTCATGAAATGGAATGC
>JAOSBO010187520.1:0-22323 GCA_027563915.1 Erythroxylum rotundifolium
TATACTCAAAATATAACAAACAATATAACTAATTATACTAATATTTACTACTAATAATCATTATTCATAATTAATCACAATATTTAAATGCACAACAAATTCACAATTAAATGTTAAATTCTAAAATTTCAAACCAATCACATTTACTAATCTCAAACTAATCTCATTCACTAGCATGCATTTCTTATAAAAATAACACAATAATAATAAAGTTTACCTTAAACTACAAAAAAGGAGCTGGAAACTTCAAGAGAATCAGAGTGAAACCGCAGAGAGAAGACAAATGAGAGGGGTGACGAAGGGGGGGTCGGTGGGGTTATAAAGATGCGTATTTACCAACGGAACACTCGATTCTGTCAGTAAAATAGGGTTACGCAAAACAACATGTCGACGACGTGCCAACAGTTGCCGACGGACTGACTATTCCGTCGGTAAATAGGCGCCATAATTAAGTGGAAAGAACTCAAATACCGACGGAATCCCAATTATGTCGGTAAAACAGGTATTCTGGAATAATCTAAACAGCTGACTGGACCATTACCGACAGAATGAGCCTTTCCGTCGGTGATATTGTTACGAACTAACCAACGGATGGATAATGTCTGTCAGTAAAGTGGTTGGTGAAAACTCAAATACCGACGGAATGAGTCTCTCCGTCGATAAAACATGTCTTGTGGTGCCCTTACTGGCGGAGAGATTCATTCCGTCGGTGATATGGTTACCAACTCACCGACGGACGGATCATTTCCGTCAGTGAACTGGTTAGTTATGTTCAAATTTTCCGACGATAGTATTTCGTTCATCGGTAATACAATTTTTGTCTTTTAGATTTTCTAATTTACCAACGGTGGCCTTGTTTCCGTCAGTAAATATGCCGACCATTGACTGTCCGTCGGTTTTTACCCGTAGCTAATAAAATGTGCAAACGTTTCGTGCATTTTTACCGACGATTATTTACCTATCGTCGCTATATTCCGTCGGAAATATAGTGTGAAAATTTCTTTTCCGACGGTTTAGAGGTTCCGTCGCAAATGTGTCACTTTTATCGACGGAATTGTCTATTCCGTCGGTGACTAGCGACAGAATTTTTTCCGTCGGCAAAGTTCCGTCGCTAATCTTGAATTTTCTTGTAGTGTTAATTATTATGTTTCTGGGGTACCTTGATGTGTTTATTAGTGTTTCAAGGTCAACATCAAAGAACGAAGAAGTTTCAGCGACATTTGGGCCGAAACAACAGACCAAGATCATGGCATAACAAGCCACAATCGTGACAAAAGCTCCAGATTTAGCCCGTAATCGTGCCTGAGACATAGCCCACGATCATAGCCTACTTGACATGATCATAAGAAAAGGCTAGGATGTGGCCCACGATTGTGGCATGCATTGATTGTGGCCTACATTGGGTAGACATGTAGACAATTTAAAACGTTAAGTTTCGAGGGATTTTTGAGCTTTTTAACCCCCGAAAAAACCTTAGGACTACTCAGAACACTAAAGATATCTGAAGAATAAGAAAAGGAGGCAGAGGGAGCTGTTGTATCAGCCACTTTAAAAGAAACCTTAGCAAGAATTATCGAGAGATAGAGAAAGAGAAAAAGGAAGAGAGAAGAGGAGAAGAAATCAACTCGACGTACTTCTCGAATTAAAAGTTTTTCAACAACGCTGCCCCCGTCGTCCATTCAATTTTCTTATTTCCTATTATTTTTAATTTTATTATTGTATAGAATTGGATAATAGTTGATGATATATTTTTGTATGTTGATGATTTTATAAACTAACCATGGGGTTTTATCTTTGATTTAATGGAATTTGATTATTTACGTTTTACTAGATTTATTGTTATTTAATTTCTACAATTGCATAATTCGGTGATAAACTAAGAGGGTGAATTAAATGAAAAATAATTAAATTAGGCTAATGATAGTTAGGTGATTTAATTGAACTAGAATTAAATCAAATATATGAATTGTAGGAAGAGAGATCTTGGATAGGTTTCTGACAGTTTATTAGACAAGTTCTAATTAGGGTTTTGGATAGGTTGTCGATAGAGAAATTGCAACTTCCACAATCTGATTAGGTTTTATAAATTATGGTTAATGATTATAACTCAAGAGTGAGTAATCAACCCTAGAACCAATAATCCAGTAATTCATAATCGATTAGGTTAGCATTAAAGATAGGTAAAATTCCCTTTCTCTCAATTGGTAGTTCCTTAGGTTGATTCTTGATTGTGCGTTGCAATTGCTAAATTGTTAATATTTTTGTAATTGATTCTTAAATTGATTGAATTGAATTCTTCTCTTAGTTTTGTTAAATTTTGAATTTCTACGATTTATTTTGGCCTTAAATTTTAGGATTAGATTTTTCCCCCTCGTGGGATCGACACCTTAGGATTTACATGAACAACCCTTGCACTTGTAGATTATCAAGGTTAATTAATTAAAAGTTACACACATAAAAATAACCAGATCAAGTTTTTGCCACCGGTGTCAGGGAGGCGATTAGTTTAAGGCGTTTAGTTAGTTTTAAATTTTTGTTTTCATTCTTTCTTTCTATTTATGAAATCGTGCTCTTGCATTAATACAAGAGTCATGAGAAATTTGATTCATGCAACTAAAACATTAAATTTGGATATCACTTGACTGGAACAGTCCATTAGGAAGGCTCAACATGAAAAAGAAGTGAAAATCATGAATGCAATAATAGATGAGGAATTTTAGCAAGATTTAGACCATGAAGCAAACCAAGGACATCAACAACAGACCCTTATAGACTTCATGAGACTAGGGTTCAATGCAACTAAACAAGGAGTAGCTAGGCCGCCTATACAAGCAGCATCTTTTGAAATCAAACCAACACACCTAAACATAAGTTTATAGAACATGCAATTTTATGGACCAACGCATGAAGATCCTAATGCACATATAGTGAACTTCTTTGAAATCTGTCATACCTTTTAGTACCATTAGATGTTGGAAGATGCAATCAGAATTAGGCTTTTCCCTTTTACCTTTAGAAATAGAGCAAAGGCTTTGTATCATTCCCTCAACCCAGCCAATTTTAAGACTTGGAATTAGCTAGTTTGTGCCTTTTTAGATAAGTATTTTCCCCTAATCAAGATCACAAAAATTATAAAGCAGATTATTAACTTCTAGGAAAATGATGAGGAATCGATCTATGAAGCGTAGGAACAATACAAGGATTTGCAACAGAAATGCCCACACTATAACTTATCCAAGGAATTCTTGTTCTAAACATTTTATAACGGAGTAACACCATATACGAGAGGCACCATTGACATAGCTTCAAGAGGATCATTAATGAGAAAGACAGTAGATAAAGTGGAAAAGTTGATAGAGGAGATGGCGATTAATAGCTGCCTATGGACGAATGAGCAAAATAGACAAACTATAACCTTCCGAGAACAAAAGGAATTGTGGTTATCGATCAAATGACAGAGATGTAAGCCAAAAATGACAACTTAACTTGACAGCTCAACAATATGAAGGCTTCATCCTCAGATTCGGTAAAACTCGTGCAACTTAAGTGTGAATTATGTGGATAAATGGACGATGATATGATGGACTATTTCTTGATGAAAGAAAGCGATCTAGAGTAAGTGAATTATATGGGAACTTAATATGGACAAGGAGGGAGAAACAATCCCTACTCCAACACATACAACCCTGGGTGGAATAGTCACCTTAAATTCTCATAGACCAACAATGCTAGAGGATAATTTAGACCTTAAGGACAATCAAGCTTCCAACAAGATAAACCAAGCTCAATGGAATCTAAACTAGATAGGATTTTATATAAGCTTGGAACTCTAGACAATGCACAAAAGAAGCTGGAAGGAAAATTTAAACAAGTAATAAAGAACCATGCCATTTCAATCCACAGTCTAAAGGTCCAAGTAAACCAATTGTCAAATGCTTTCTTTACGCAAAATGTGGGAAGTCTTCCTAATACTTCAGGAACAAAAACAAGGGAGCAACTAAAGGCTATTACATTTCAAAGTGCGAAGGAACTTGAACCCCAAAGACAATAGAAGAGCCCATCCATCTGTTGAGAAAAATCAAGAAAAGGAGAAAGAAGTGAATATGACTGAATATCGTCCTTATGTCGCCCCACCACCATATCAACCCAATGTCCCTTTCCTCAATGATTAGAAAGAAGAAGCTAGATGTTCAATTTACAAAATTCATTGAAAATTAAAGACATTACAGATAAATCTCTCGTTTGTAGAGGCTTTAGAACACATACCTAAATACCCAATATTTTTTAAGGGCATATTATCAAAGAAGCATACTTAGAAAGATATTCATACAGTAGCTTTAACTGGCACCTGTAGTTCTATAGTCACTAGTCAGATGCCATCCAAATTGAAGGATCTAGGGAATTTCATAATACCCTGTGTGGTTGGTGAGTTTGAATTCACAAAGTGCTTGTGCGACTTAGGTGCAAGTATTAACCTTATCCCTTTACCAATATTCAAAAAACTAGGACTAGTTGAGATCAAGCCAACATCGATGTTAATTCAGTTGGCTGATCAATCCATTAAAAGGCCATTTTGAATGGTGAAAGATGTTAAGATGCAAGTGGACAAGTTCATTATTCCTGTAGATTTTATGATTCTTAATTTTGAAGAAGATAAGAACTGTCCACTGATCCTAGGTTGACCATTTATGAATATAGGGAGAGGAATAATTAATGTTCACGATGGGAAATTAACACTTCATATAGGCGAGGATTAGGTCGAATTTAATATGAATAAGGCCTTAAAGAATCCAACTATGCAATGCATGTATGAAGGTTGAAATTATGGATCAAAATTTTGCAAAAACAAGTTGAGAGTTGCATCACATAAGTACAGTCAGTGGAAGTGGAGACAAACAATGGACATAAAAAATGTGAATCTAAAGGAGATGATGAGATGGAGGAATTGAATGTTCAAATGCATCAAGATAAATTGGTTCAAACTGAAGCACCTATACCACCATCTATAGAAAAAACACCCACATTAGAGCTTAAACCTTTACTTGAACATCTCATATATACCTTTCTAGGTGAAGGTAAAATGTTATCGATAATCATCTCCAATCAACTGAATGAGGAACAAGAAATTAAAGTGGTCGAAATTGTTAGAAAGCGAATGAAAGACAACAGATGGTAGATTTATGATATTTGAGGTATAAGCTCAAATGTTTGCATGCACTGAATAAACCTACAGAAAGGATGTAGAATGACACAGGAGTGTCAACAAAGTTTGAACTCTAACATGAAGAAGGTGGTCAAGAAGGAGATAATCAAACTCTTAGATGTAAGAATAATTTATCCCATCTCCAATAGTGAATGGTTTAGTCTAGTACAATATGTACCTAAGAAGGGTGGAATGAAATTAATAGATAGTGATAACGGAGAAGCAATTTCAACAATAATGGTAACAGGATCTATGTATAGATTATTGCAAACTCAACCCAGTGACTAAGAAAGATCATTTTCCTCTCCTGTTAGTTTTATTGCTTCTTGGATGGATATTCAGGATATAATTAAATCTTCATTTGCCCTGATAATCAAGAAAAGACCACATTCACCTGCCCTTATAGTACATTCGCATACAGACAGATTCCTTTCAGACTATGCAATGCCCCAGTTACATTTCAAAGTTTTATGATGTCTATCATCACCGATATAATAGAAGATATAATAGTTCAAGGATGATTTTTTAGTTTATAGAGATTCTTTCGAGATGTGTTTAACTAATTTGGACAGAGTTCTTAATCATGTGAATAGTCACATTTGGTGCTAAATTGGGAGAAATGCCATGTTATGGTTCAAGAGGGGATAGTGCTTAGGCATAAAATCTCATACCAAAGATTTGAGGTCGGCACAACAAAAACAAAAGTGATAAAGAAACTTCCACTACCAAGCAATGTAAAAGGTGTGTGAGGATTCCTAGGTCATGCAAGATTTTACCATCAATTCATCAAAGACCTTTCGTAAATCGTAAGACCTTTGACAAACATTTTAGTCAAGGATTTGACCTTCCTATTTGATGAAAAGTGTATGTATACGTTCAACAAACTAAAGAAGGTATTAATATCAGCACCAATTCTATCACTACCAGAATGGACACTTCCGTTTGAAGTTATGTGTGATGCAAACGACTAAGCCATAGATTGTGTATTGGTCCAAAGGAAAGATCAAAGGTTGCATACAATTTACTATGCCAACACCATAGGTTGTGTATTTAGCCAAAGGAAAGACAAAATGTTGCATGTGATTTATTGTGCCAATAAGACCTTTACAGGACCTCATCTAAATTACATCACTACAGAGAAGGCAGTACTTATGGTGGTATACGTATGTGACAAGTTTTGACAATACCTTTTAGGATCAAAGGTAATCGTATTCACCGATCACGTAGCATTAAAATACCTTTTCAATAAAAAAGATGCAAAACCATGACTCATTCAAGAATTTGATATAGAGGTGAGAGATAAAAAGGGAGTAGAAAATGTGATTGCAGACTTCTTATCCAAACTGGAAGGAGTGGAATGCAAGCCAAGAGGAGATATTAATAAAAATTTTCCAGATGAAACCCTGATGCTACTTAAAAACTTGATTACACCATGGTTTGCCAATATCACAAATTAATTTTCCAGTTGTAAACTTCCTTCAGATTTATCTTTCTAACATAGAAAGAGATTCTTACATGATTGTAACCAATATATATGGATGAGCCAATTTTAGAGTATGTGTTGATGGGTTAATACGACGATGTGTTCCAGAGGAAGAACTGTTGGACATCTTAAAGCAATGTCGTAAAGGTCAGTATGCTAGACATTATGGAGCCAACAAAAAGATAGCTCGGATACTCGAGAATGGATTTTATTGGCTACAATAGTTTAAGGGTGCTCAAACTTTCTTAGCACAATGTAATCAATGCCAGAGAATAGGTAACATCTCCAAAAGAGATGAGGAAATCTTCAATGTATAGGGCATCGACTTTATGGGTCCTTTCCCATCTTCAATGAGAAAAATGTATATTCTAGTGGGGTTGGATTACGTTTTGTGTTAGGCTAAAGTAGTGGCATCTCCAACCAATGATGGAAAGGTGGTGCAAAACCTCATTATACAGTTATTCAATCAGTTTGGAGAGTCACGTATGATAATAAGTGATGAAGGCACACATTTCTACAACAGATCTTTTAATGCTCTTTTAAAAAGATATGGAGTGCACCACCGTGTTGCTATACCTTACCATCTGTAGACTAGTGCCCAAGTGGAAGTCATCAACCAAGAGTTGAAACAAATTTTGGAAAAGATGATGAACAACTCAAGGAAGAATTAGGCAATAAAGTTAGACGATGCCCTATAGGCTTATAGGACTGCTTTCAAGACACCTATCGAAACAACCGTTTATAGGCTTTTGTATGAAAAATCATGTTATTTTTTGATCGAGCTAAAACAATGAGCATATTATGCAATTAAAGCATTAAATTTTGATTAAAAGCAAGTAGGCGAAAAGAGACTTCTACAATTGGACGAACTTAAAGAGTTTCGTCATAATGCATATGAAAACACCAAAATCTACAAGGAAAAGATAAAGAAATGGCATAATTGTTATCTTAATCAAAAGGAATTTAAAGTAGGAGACACAGTTCTGCTATATAATTCAAGGTTGAGGTTGTTTCTAGGGAAGTTAGTCAATGGAGTAGACCTTTTATGGTCATTCAAGTTTTCGATCATGGACCCCTCAAATTGGAAAATGCTAACAAGGAAACTTTTAAGGTCAACAGGCATCATTCTAAGATATATCTCAGAGAAATGATTTCCTTCTATTCTAATAATTAAAATGCCTCCATAACTGCAAGGTTAAGCTAAGGACCATAAATTAGCATGTTTTGAAGTTTGATTCAAATTTTCAGGTTTAGCTAGAGTTGTTTTGAACTTTCAATAGAACTTTAGTAATTTGAATTTATTTGGGATCATTAATTCCCTCACTCTCTTTAAGTAATTCCTAGATAAGACAGTAATCTTAGGGTTCAGCAGATCCATCTCTGCCTCCATCACCATGAGGCTTTATTCTAACCCTTTTCTTTTCAACTCTAGTCTTTACTTACTTTTTGCTTTACTTTAATTTTATATATCTTATTTTGATGTGTGTTTGTTTATCCCCTTCTCACATTGAGGACAATGTGTTATTTAAGTGTGGGGAGGGTTCTTTAGTTAAATATGCAGCTTAATTAAGATTTAGTGTTGAGTTGTAACCTCAAAATTGTAACACTCAGTCATAATTTGAGGTCTTTTGACTTAAGTAGCTTTGCTAGTATTTTTTTATGGAAGCGAGTAGCTAAAGCAATAAGGTAGGCAATAAATAAAAAAATTATATTTTTTAATTTTAAATAAATTACTATTCCGTTAACCTTTGGGTTATGAATAGAGCTAGTAACCAGTTGAAAAACTGATGTAGCTAAAAAATCTGATCGACACGCATCACAAACTTGTGCCTCCGCATCAGAAAGCTATAATGACATTTTAACTAAGCAGCTTAATGAAAATGACTTTGTTGAGTAACTGGATCGACATTCATCACCAATGTTTACCTCTGAGTAAAAGACTAGGTCCTTCTTTAAATAAATAAATAATTTTTTCTAATAAAAACCTACCGAACTTGTAATAGCTTGACTTTTCATGAAAACATAACTAGGAATAGTTACACAGTTTGAATGACCAAAGAATTATTAATGTGTGTGTTCAAAGGGTAAATAAATTAACATTTGGATCTAAATTAATATGTATAATTAGTTCAAAACCCAAAGTCTTAGATTTTGTATGTTAATGATTTGATATAACTTGAATGATTTTGTTTAAAATTAAATTTATTTGATGAAGTTGAAGCAATTGTCTCATTACTGTATTATATGTTGTGTGTTTGTTATTTTTTTTCTTGAGGAAAAGAAAACGCTTAAGTGTAGGGATGTTGATAAGTGTGAATTGCATTATGTTTTAGGGCTTAGTTTGATATGTATTTAATTTTTAATTCAATCATTTCGTATGTGTTTAGGTTAGAATTGTATTAGTTTGTTAATTATTTATTTTTTAAGTGTTTTATGGGTTAGTAAAAAACATCGATCTTAATTATTATGTTTTGGAGGTACCTTGATGTGTTTGTTAGTATTTCAGGGTCAACATCGAATAATAGACAAGTTTATGAGATATTCAAATTGAAACAATGGCCCACGATCATAGCATAACGGGCCACGATTGTAACAGAAGCCCAAGACACAACCTACGTCCATGGCTTGCTTGCCACAATTGTAAAAGAAGGCTCGAATGTGGCCCACGATCGTGACATGCATTGATTGTGGCCTGCATCGGGCAGACGTGCAGACACTCCAAAACATCAAGTTTTGAGGAATTTTTGGACCTTTTGGACCCTTAATGAATAAGAAAAGGAGGCAAAGGGAGTTTTTGCATCAGCCACTTTCAAAGAAACCCTAGAGAGAATTATCGAGAGATAAAGAAAGAGAAGAACGAAGAGAGAAGTGGAGAAGAAACTAACTCAACGTACTTCCTAGATTAAGAGTTTCCCGACGTCGCTACCTCCTATCGTACGCTCAATTTCATATTTCCTATTATTATCAACTTTATTATTGTATATAATTAGAATAATAGTTGATGATAGGATTTTTAGATGTTGATGATATTCCAAACCCACCTCTGGGATTTATCTTTGATTTAATAGAATTTGATTGTCTATGTTTTACTGGATTTATTGTGATTTAATTTTTGCAATTGCATAATTCGGTGATATACTGAGAGGATGAATCAAAAGAAAAGCAATTAAATTGTGCTAATGAGAGTTAGCTAATTTAATAAAACAAAAATTAAACCAAATCAATAAATTGTGCAAAGAGAGATCCTGCATAGGTTTCCGGTAGTTTATTAGACAACTTCAAATTTAATTAAGGTTTTGGATAGGTTGTCAATTGAGAAATTACAAGTTCTACAATCTGATTAATTTTTATAAATTAGGGTTAATGATTATAACTCAAGAGATAGTAATCAACCCTAAGATTGTCTAGAACTAATAGTCTAGTAATTCGTAATTGATTAGGTTAATGTTAAAGATATGTAAAATTCCGGTTTCTCTCAATTGGCAGTTCTTTAAGTTGATTCTTGAGTGTGCGTTGCAATTGCTAAATTATTAATATTTTGTGATTGATTCTTGAATTGATTGAATTGAATTCTTGTTTTAGTTTTGTTACAATTTGAATTTTTGCAATTTATTTTGGCCTTAGATTTTATGATTAGATTATCCCTCCTCGAGGCGTTGACACCTTAGGTACTACGCAAACGACCTGTGCACTTGTAGATTATCGAGGTTAATTAATTAAAACTTACACACATATAAATAACGCAATCACGAATCAAATTGTTAGCACATATTTTATACAACACAGGTCCATCTCAAATATAGCAAGAATGTTGAAACGTTTACTTTGTTGATGCCAGAGATTAGGGGGAAGAATACCACCTGAGAGATAATTGGCAATATCTATAAACCAAGGACCAAAATGATTTTCTACCATCATTAAAGCCTCCTCTTCCTTTTCATTTTGTACCTATACAGGTCTCGATAGGTGGTCTGGTAAATATTTTTTGCTCCTTTCTTGTCCTTAATCTCAATTTTGAATTTTTAGAGCAAAAGCACCCATCGAATGAGCCTAACCTTGGCATCCTTCTTTATAAAGAGATAACGGAATGATGTATGATCTATGAAAACAATAACTTGTAAGCCCAAAAGTTTAAAACAAAATTTTTCACAAGCAAATATCACTGTAAGCAACTCTTTCTCAATAGTGGTGTAGTTCAATTGTGCTCCCATCAAGGTCTTACTAGCGTAGTAAATTGCATGTAGGCTCTTATCCTTCCTTTGTTTGAGTACACAACCAATGACATACTCTCTTGCATCATACATGATCTCGAAAGGAAGTGACCAGTCTGGCGATGTCAAAATATTTACTGTTGTAAGTGCCTTCTTTAACTTGTTAAAAGCATCTAAATAATCATCATCAAACACAAAAGACACATATTTAACTAACAAGTGAGTTAAGGGTCTAGCAATAAGATAAAAATCCATAATGAACTATTTGCAGAACCCTACATGACCAAGGAATGCCCGAATGCCTGAATGCCCTTGATATCAGTAGGGGTTGGAGCTTTTCAGTCACTTCAGTCTTAGCTCGATCTACCTCAATCCCCCTGCATGAGATCTTATAGACAAAAATAATTCCCTTTTCGACCATGAAATGACACTTCTCCTAATTAAAGACTAAATGAGACTCCTCACATCTTTGTAACACTCTATCTAAATTAAATAAGCTATGGTCAAAAATAGAGAAGTCATCCATAAATACCTCTATGAAGTCTTCATCATATCTATAAATATGGCCATCATGTACCTTTGGATTATGGTCGGTGCATTGCATAGACCAAAATGCATCCTCCTGTAAGCAAAAGTCTCCTAAGGACAAGTGAAAATAGCCTGCTCTTGGTCCTATGAGCATATCAATACCTGATTGTACCATGAATATCATTAAAAAAAATAGTAAAAAGCATGGCCAACCACCCTCTCAATCATTTGGTTCACAAAACATAATAGGAAATGGTCTTTCTTAGTCTCCAAATTGAGCTTCCTATAGTCAATGCACACTCTAAAACCTGTGATGGTCCTAATGGAAATCTTTCACCTTTTTCATTCCCCATCACTATCATGCCTCCCTTCTTAGGCACACATTGCACTAGACTTACCCACTCGCTATCTAAAATTGGGTACGTAATACCTGCATCTAATAGCTTCATTTGGATTTAACCTTTTTGCCTCTCTCTTATTGTCTTGCATCCTTCTTTAAGGCTAATCCTATACATCACCATAATCCCCCTAATATCATATATTTGCCAACCCATGACTCTTATCCTCTTCTTAATGGTCTCTACCACTTTCTATTCTTGCTCAAAATCTAATTTGTTGGAAATGATGATGGATAGGCTGTGATCCTGACCTAGAAATATGTATCTCAGGTGGGAAGGTAAGGGTTTTAATTCTATAATGGAAGGCATTCTGGCTTTACAATGGAGGGTGGTATGGGTACATCCATTTTCTCTAACTTCTCTTGCTCACACTCCTTACACAATTTCATATGCACTTTAATAATTTCCTTAACTTCCTCTTCAAATTCCTTTACATAATCATCCCTAACATCAATATTCATACATACAATTCCATATACTGACTTATTAAAAGATTTAGTCATATTGAATTCAACCTGCTCATCACCAGTTTTCTTTCATGCATATCAACTAATTCTCTACCAGTATTCACAAAGGGCCTACCGAAAATCAATGTACAATTCCTATCTTCTTCAAAATCCATCATAGAAAATCAATAGGAATTATAAATTTATCCACTTTTACCAGAACAGCTTCTACTACCCCAATTTTCTAGAAATAAACGAAGGCATCAAGTTAATACTTATGCCTAAATCATATAAGTATTTATAAAATTTAAAATCACCAACAACACATGGAATAGTAAAATTCACTGGATTTTGTAGTTTTGAAGGCATTGTGCTTGTGATGATCAAACTATAATTCTCTGCAAGGTCACCATTTGATTGTCCTCCTAAGTGCATTTGTGTGTCAATAAGTCCTTGAAAAACTTCACATACTTGGGCATACACTTCAATGCCTCAACCAAAAATAAATTAATTTAAAGCTTCTTAAACTTCTTCAAGAATTTGAAGAATTGAATGTTGACTTGATATTGTCTGACCCTCTGGGGATATAGAATCTTAGACTTGTAGGATGATGGTACATATACTTCTCTTCTTTTTTCTCTTCTACCTTTTCCTTTTATTGACTATCTTTTTGCACACTTGGCTCCACTGATTGCTTGCCACTCCCAAGTGTAATCACCTTAATTTGTTCCTTTGGATTAGCCTCAATGTTTCTTGGTAAGCTTCCTGCATTCCTAGTAGACAAAGCATTAGCAAGTTGACCTACCTGTACCTCCAACATATGGATAGATGAAGCATGGTTCTTTGCAATCTGGTCAAACTTTGCGTCCATTTACTTGTAACTATTTTGTTATATTCTTTGACCTTCCTTTTGGCATGAGAATTTTGAACCCAATACATCTATTAACTTGTCCATTCTGCTCTCCAAAGACCCAAGTTAATCTGCTGAATTTAGGAGGTGCTTGTGCTGTCATTTGGCCACTTGTATTGTTAGTACTCCATAAAAAAATTGAGTGGTTTTCCCACCCAGGATTATAAATGTTAGAGTATAGATTGTTAACTCTTTTCTACTAGCCTAAGTAATTTACTTATTCTGTACCACTGGCTTTTAGTAAGAAGCATTAAGCTTTGTCATAGTTATCCTGCCCATATAACCATATTGTAATTGCATAGTCTTGACTATGTATGAAGAAGTCGTTGCATGTGGCTCAACTACTTGGTGAGCGAAGTAATCTATGCTTGGAAAGTTGTCACTAAGTCAGGTGAAATCATCCCTTTTCTCTCCTTAGACCCTTATCTTCTCCTTTCATTTGACCATATGCAGTTGTTGCTCCCTAACTCTTCCAAAAGGTCATAAGTTGCATCAATATTTTTTACACATTAAAGACCCCTCCTGTAGCTACATCTATAGTTCCCCTTGTGCTCTGATTCATACCATTGTAAAATGTTTACAAAAGGAACTCGCTCAGAGAGTTGTGGTGGGGGCAGCTCCTTTGTAATACCATAAATGTCTCTTAGGCTTCATACAACGACTCCTTATCACTTTGTTGAAAGTTTGTGATCTCCTTGATAATTCTTATTGTCTTGGTCAAGGGGAAGTACCTAGCCAAGAAAGTATGGGCTAGCTGTTCCCAAGTAGTGATTTGCCCTGCACTAATTGAGTTATACCATGCCTTTGCCTAATCCTTCAAGGTAAAAGAAAACAATCTTAACCTCACAACATCATCAAACATCCCATTAAACCTGAAGGTGTTAAAGATCTCCAAGAAATTTATAAGATGGCCGATGGGATCTTCATTGGACAACCCATAAAACTGCACACTACTCTGCAGTATGTTGAGGAGTGCCAGCTTGATCTCAAAGTTATTGGCTCAAAACGCAAGCCATACAACTCCTTAAACATTGAAACCTGGCCTCATAAAGTCCATTAATATCCACTCAACTCCTCCTTGCTCTCTTTCTTCTAGCATATTCCTTTGTATTTTGACTTGACATCTAGCTCTTCTTAACTCTCTTTCATACCTTGTAATGTCTAAAATCTCTTCTTCTCTAAAATCATTAAATCTTCTCGTGTTTCTTGTGTTCATGCACCTGCAAAAATACAAGGAAAATTATCAAATACTCTTTAATCAAAGTCACCTAAACTAAATAAGATGATAAACAAAACAATCCCCAGCAACGGTGCCAAAAACTTGTTGATTGCAAAAATAAACTACTTGTTTTATGCTAAAAATTGCAAGTATATGGTCGTTACTTGTAGTAAAAAGCATATATTGTCCCATAGATATTGTTCTTAGGTACCACTTAATTCAGGATGTGCTTTGGTTAAGACTCAAATTCAAATAATAAATTGAAAAATAAACTAAATCAAACAAACCAACAAAAAACAAATAATGTAACAATAGAAATCCATTAAGAGAATTAATCAATTTATGAGAAGGGGATTTTACCTATCATTAATACTAATCTAGCCATTTGTGTCAGTTGTAGTGTTAATTACTCTCTCTCAAGTTATAACCATTCCTTAAATTGTAAAACCTAATTAAATTATAGACTTGTAATCTCTCAATTAACAAATTACCCATAATTCTAATTTATTCTAAAGCTCTTTAATAAACAATTAGGTCATCTCGCAAAGGATCCCTCTCCATGAAATTACTGACTAAATTGATTAAATGGTTAATTATATCGCCTAACTCTCATTAGCAGATTGCAAGAGTAGTGCTCTAAAGGTAATTACCTTTAGCACTTTTGTACAAACTTTATTCTGATTAATAAAGCAAATTTTACATTAATTTTACATTTGTTTATATATGAATTGATATCGATCTTAAATCAAATTAACAAATTTCATTATACAAAATATAGCATGAAGGAAATCATGATGAGATCATGATAATAAGATTCCTATCATGTATAATTATATTAGTATCTAAATAATCCCTAGTCATATGATTATTAAAATAGGACATTACTAATCCAGATAGACTAGAACATGTTGCAATCCTTGAATTTGATCAAATAGTGGATCTCACAAACTGTAAGCATGAGATGATTAGAGTTAACTTATGGATGCTAACTAAAAGTTGTAACTACATCGGAGGATCTGCTATGAGATTATCATATGGATGATCTATCAAATGTCAATGATCAATCTTATCATAGCAATGGTGCAAATATCCTTAGACTTGAGGTACTCAAGGATATCTTGGATACCAATTCTGTGATTTGATATCATTTCTTGTTACCTCAAAACAAGGTTGCTCTTAGAGTGGTGATTAGGTTCAGCTATTGGTCTTCGAAGGTAATTAGGTAGCCAATAAAGGATTCACCTTTTTTGATAGAGGGAGATGATATACCCCCAGCCTCTTTTTAGGGTCATTACTCACGAGTCTCTAGCCAAAGTAGCTATATGTCATGAAGAGAGTCTTCAATGACACATAGAGTAATAAGATCCTATGATG
Source organism: Erythroxylum rotundifolium (assembly GCA_027563915.1). Taxonomy (NCBI): domain Eukaryota; kingdom Viridiplantae; phylum Streptophyta; class Magnoliopsida; order Malpighiales; family Erythroxylaceae; genus Erythroxylum; species Erythroxylum rotundifolium. The sequence continues at coordinate 15,773 of JAOSBO010187520.1, forward strand.
TAGTCAGTCTAGTGGGAGTTGACACATAGTCCATACTCCGAACCAAGTAGGTTATAATATGGTGAAAGAATGAATTACACGGTAATTGTCTATGAAAAGGTTTGAAATTTAGATAATTAACTATCAAATAGTTTGTGTGTTAATCCACTTATATTCTGGTAAATTAGCATTATGAAACCCTTTATGATTTGCTTGAATTAAGAGCTAACTTAAGTTTGTAAAATAACCAGGAACCTAAATGTCACACGCTTAAAAGATCGGATCAAAAATATAGTATTTATGACTGGTTTTTAAGCAGGCCATAGCCATGATCATGACTGAAGGCGATGCTAATTTTTGTAAGTAGGCCATAATCGTGGCTAAGTGACCAAAGGCATGACTTAGGTACATAAGTGAGTTCTTTACTGATGTACAAAGGGTCTAGCTAGTTCTTACACGCTTAAGTGAGAGGATAAGGACTTAAGAAGAGTTTTAGACTGAGAGAGAAGTGTCTTGAGTCTTGTTCATTAAATTTATGCATTTCTTGCACGAATCAAAGTGCATGCAACAAGAGTCTTGATCTTTCTTTTCATTTTGAGCATCAACTTGAACTCATCTAGTTTGGTCCTCAAATCACCCTTACACATTGTTTCTTCTTCATCTTTGCGTGTTCTTGGGTGATCAAGGAAGGGTTTGGCGTTTGCAATAACCTAAACAAAGAGAAGGATCAAGAAAGGAGGAGAAATCAAAAAGGTAAAATGTTTTAAATTTCATGTTCTTTTATATGTCTATGCATGCATATGTGATTCTGGCTTTTCGTTTTATTATGTTGTCGGAATCTAGATTTTGAAACTTTCGCTGCATTCTTATGCATGTGATGCATGTGTTCATGGCTAGCCTAAAAAATTTCTTAATTAATAATTTATCCAAACCTTAATTAGATATGAAGTTTTCCAATATACAACTGGGAACCTATATGAGATCTTTCTTCACACAATTACCAATTTGATTAGTTTTTTGTTCTTATTAAATCAACTAACTTTTGTTAGCCCAATTTAATTATTTTTCATTTGATTAACCCTCTTAGTCTACTACCGAATTATTCAATCTCAGAAATCAATCACAATGAATCCAATGACATAAAAAAATTAGAGTTTTATTAAATTAAAGATAAAATCAACCCAAACGTGAGTTTAGACATCATCAACATTCACACAATCCTATCATCAATAGTTATTCCCATTCTATACATTAATAAAATTGGAAATACACCAGAAACAAGATTTGAATGGATGATGGAGTTAGCAACATCGAGAAACCTTTTATTATGGGAAGTACTTCACGTCAGCTTCTTCTCCACATCTCTCTTCTTTCTTCTCTTTCTCAATCTCTCGATGAACTCTCTCTAGGGTTTCTCAATGGTAGCTAATGTAAAATTTGCTTCATCTTCTTTTTCTTATTTTTTATACACCTTTTGTGTTCTGGACAACCCTAGGATTTTCCCGGGGTCTGAAAGGTCCAAAAACTCCCTCAAAACTTAACTTTTTTTCATATCCACACATATGCCCGACACAGGCCATGGCTGTGGCCCTGCAAACCACGATCATGGGCCACATCTTAGCCTTTTTTCATGATCATGGCAATCAAGCCATGATCGTGGGTTGTGTCCTAGGCTTTTGTCACGATCATGGCACGTGGGCTAACTCCATTGCTTCTTTCACGATCGTGGCCTATTATGCCACAATCATAGCCTATTATTTCAACCCAAGTGTCTTTGAAACTTCTTCATCCTTTGATGTTAACCCTAAAACACTAACAAACACATCAAGACACCTCAAAGATATAATAATTAAGCTCAAAGACTTGACTAACCCATAAAAGAACTTAAACACAATCAATTAACAAACTAACACAATTCTAACATAAACATATACTAAACGATTAAGTTAACACTTAAATATATATCAAACTAAGCCCTAAAACACGATGCAGTTCACATTTATCAATAGCTCATAACCTAATTAGTTCTTAGGCATTCCAATAAACAATTGGGTCCTTACACTAGATCTCTCTCCGTATAATTACGGATTTGATTATTTGCGTGGTCTATTGGATTGTAACTCTCATTAACCAACCTAATCATTTTGCATTCGGTTCACTCTCTCAATTTATTACCACAACATACAATTACAAAAAATAATCACAACATCCAATGTCGTTAACAACAAAAGAAACTAGATTAACATTGAACCAAGTATAAATCCCTAAAAGAAGTTAGAACATCCTTAACTGTTGGGCCCCAATTTTTTTTTATTATTTACTTATTTTATTAAGCATAATTTGGACAAATTTTAGGGGTCTTGCTAGATTATTTATCTTGGAGTTAATTAGCATGCTAATGTGAGTAAGATAGTATGATATAGGTTAAGGGAATTAAAGTTTAAGGTGGTAAGTTTGTATAAGGGGTGTTTTGGGAAGATCACTTAAGCCTAAAAACCTTAAAGCATTAAATGAGGGGAAAAATGGACATTGTGCAACCATTAAGAGTATAAAAGGGAGAAAGAAGACTTGGCTTGCATTTTAGAGAAGCAAAATTGTGAGTGAAAGGAGAGAGGAAGAGAGAAGTCTAGAAAGAAGAAGAAGAAGCTAGGGATTTCGGGATTGTTGAAGAGCTTGAAGATTTTGAGGCTAAAACTAGTAAGTATGAACATTAACTCTTCTTGATTGTTAGAAGAAGCATATTTAAGGTTGTTTAGAAGTGAATATGTGTAGGAAGTTGTTGATGAATGGTTTATGTGAATGTTTGTGTTTGATTAATGATCAAAAGTAGATTTTGAATTGGTTGTGAATGATTTTGGGTTTGAATGAAGTTGAAAATGAAGTAGAAGAGATGGGTAGTGTTAAGATGGGTTATATGTGAAAGGTGGGAACTAAGAAGATGATAAATGTTACAAAACTCGTTCCCAGAATAGGTTTCTAAAAAAATTCGCAACGACGAACTCAACTTTCCAGCACAGAAAATGCTTTGGTATTTTGGGCATAAATTTTGGTATAGTTATCAAAATTGACTGATTTTTGATTTGATGTAAACTAGAGACATAGGAATACAAATTGTATTAAGGAATAGAGTCTAAATTCAGTCCATAAGCGTTTCAATTTCAGTATCGAAGTTAAATATAGAATTTTCTTTTAGCATGAGAAATAGTTTGAATTGTTGAGGTATAACTTTTCGATTTCTAAACTAAATTGAATGGAATTTCGGTTATTGTTTAAGGAAATCAAGTGAGGCAAGATATGCAAGAGGAGAAAGAGCAAAGACATCCCTAAGCAAGTTTATAAGCAAGGAATTCAAGGTGCATACATTTTTATAATAGAGTGAATAAGCCACTCATTATTTTTCTTTGAATTAAGGAAGCTAAATGTTTTCAATTGCATCATAGATGTTGCATTTATTTGCTCTTGGTTGGATTGTGAAATTATTATATGTTTGCTATATGAATTGTGTTGATCATTTATGAAAAGATTTTGAAAATGATTCCTTTTGAAAAAGATGCAAGTTTATGAAATCAGGTTTTCGGAAATGTTTTTCTCAAAATATCTCATGTGCATGAAAAACAAGTTTCCAACAAGATGCCATTTGGGCAAACTTTTTTCGATTCATGAATTACATGTTATGTGGGTTTGGTGTAATCCATTCAAGAATGTCACGTGCACGTTGATCAAGAAAAGGCTTCTCCCGCCTGCTCGCTAGTGGCATGGAGTTCCTTTATGGACTCCCTCATGTTTACATCTACGTAAGACCACCATATGGAATTGTAATAGTACGTCAAGTTTTACGACTACACAGGACCATTAAGCGGAAATGTGTAGATTATCATGTTCATGGATTTACCCAAACCATTATGATGTGCTTATATGTTCAGAAATGTTAGTAAGTTTGATGCATACATGACTTAAAATTGCTCATAAAGTGTTTGATAAAGTAAGAATTTTGAGAAGTAAGTGTTTGGTGATTTTTCATGCCAAATTATTATGGTTTCCAAAATGTATAATGGCAATGAGTTTTGAAAATGGTTTTTGATTGTTTCTTAGTTATAAATCTGTTACCCATGAGCTTTAACCTAACCCCCTCCCAATTTCATCCCATCTTCAGGTGATGAACAAGATATTGAGTGATCGAGTTAAGAGTCAAGGAATCACTCCAATTTGCATGTTTGTTTTTGAAGTTAGATCATGTAAAACATTGCTTTAGTCTCATTTTGAGCGATTCTAGTTTTTGTAAACTTTGTATTTTGGAATTATGTTGTAAAGGGGCTCGAAATGACCACTAAATCGTTGTAAAACTCTTACTTTTGATATTAATGAAATATGTGTTTGGTTTTGTCTATGATTTTTCATGTTTTCACAAAGTATTCAATTATGGAAATAAGATTAAGATTTTGAGAAATCGTTTGTAGATTCATCCATTTTGGTTTTGGGTTGAATTGATGAATGTGATTGAAGGATTTTAAATTTGAATTTTAGTAAGATAAGTAGTTTGGGTTATGGGTTCAGTCACAGGGGTTTTCACCGTAGCGTAATTAACCCGAAGTTCTTTATTTTGATTCGCTCGTGGAGACTTCACCGCCGCGAAGTTATACTTGTTGCCATGGCGAAATTGATCCGAAGGGTCAGTGAGGCTTACTGGCATATCCGTTGCGGTGAAGTCCGCCTTTGCTTCTTAAGGATGCGTCTACCAATTTCCAAATTCTAAGCCTACCTCCCCACTCAAGCTTCACGATCTCATGTCCGATGTTAGGCTCCAGAATCGGGGTCCAACATGTTGTGGTATTAGAGCGACTAGGTTTAGGTCCAAGTTTGCGATTAGGTTTAAGAGTGTCTTAGGCATGAAATGGGTAGTTTCGGACATGAAATGAATGTGCATCGTTTTAAATGAACAACTTGCATTGTTTTCAATTATTTTACATGATTTGAAATTGTTTTATACGATTTGAACTGTTTTGCATACTTTGAAAATTGTTTGCATGAACTAAAGGTTTTCAATGGTTTTATATTCAAGGAGTGATTATGCCGCCTCGAAAAAGAACTCGAGGAGTTTTGAATCGATCTGGCTCTCGCCAAGGGAGTACCGATGAATCCTATGTCCCACAAGATGCGAGGACATATTCTGCTCCAGATTCTAAGGCACCTAGTGTACAACATGAGGTGCCTCCACTGCCTCCTCCTATGCCTCAATCAAATCCCATAGATCCGCGTTTCTTTCAAGCCTTCGCTCAGGCTTTCTCATATTCCATGGGCTAAGGGTCACAAGTCCCGATGCCAGCTTCAGTATATAGAACTGGACAATATGACAAGCTCCGCAAGTATGGAGCTATAGATTTTAACGAGACTACCAACCCTAAAGAGGCAGAAGCATGGCTGAAGAGGATCGAAAGAGTCCTAAAACAGATGAAGTGCTTTGATGAAGAGAAGTTGGACTATACAGTCAGCTTGCTACAGGGGATGATCTCCATTGGTGGGATTCAGTGCCCCACAATCAGGACATACCGCCGATACTGACATGGAGGGAATTTTTGGAAGCTTTTAGGAGGAAATACTTCTCGAGGATCTATATCCAAGAGAAGGCTAGAGAATTTCTGAATCTCACACAGAGGCACATGAGTGTGAGCGAGTATGAGCTGAAGTTTACCCAGCTCTCCTAGCATGCAGCAAATATTGTTGCTATTGAGGAAGACAAGTGTCGCAAGTATAAAGGAGGCCTCCATTTGGGGGTTAAGGAGAAGGTGCTGATTCATAATTTCTGTGACTACTAGCTATTGGTAGATGCGAACCTCCAAGCGGAGAAACTAGAGAACATCAAATATGAAGTGAGAAAAAAGATAAAGAACAAGGAGCTGTCTTCTAAGAAGGGGATGAGTGCTCCAATGCTTGAGAGGAGTACACAGAGTTACCACACACAGAGTAAAGTGAGAAGTAGTGGTTCTACTAAGAATAAGCAGGCGAAGGCAGTTTCAAGGCAAGCCTCAAATGTGGGAGGCACTGGAAGGACAGGGAGGAATAGATACACAAAGCCCCAATGTGAGTATTCTGGGAAACTTCACCAAGGAGAACGCTTCAAGTTACTTGGAGCATGCTTTCGATGTGGAGAGAAGGGATACATGATCAAGGACTATCCAAGTAATAAGGCAAGAGGGATTGTAGTTGCAAGCCCCAAGGAGAGCAAAAACAGTGGGAACCAAACCAGTCACAGAGGTGGGCAATTCTAGAGCTGCAAAGAAGGTTATTCCTCTAGGAAGGCCAAGGGGTCACGCTCAAGCTCAGGCAAGGTTGTTTGCCATGATCAAAGAGGAAGCTGCAGCCACTCTTGAAATTGTCACGGGTATGGCTCAATTATTCAATTCTGTAGTATATTTGTTGATTGATTCTGGCTCCATGCATTCATTTGATTCTACAAGCATGATTTTTCATGATGTTGATTTGATGCCAATGGATAGCCCCTTGATTGTTAGTACTCCCTTAGGGAGAAAGGTGATAATAAGTCAAGTGTATAGGGATTGTAAGCTTTTCATTGA
>JAOSBO010187525.1:0-22323 GCA_027563915.1 Erythroxylum rotundifolium
ACTTCTTCTGAGTATCGTCTTTGTCTTGTACTTTACGCTTCGTCTTTGTTTTGTACTTCGTCTAGTTTGCATTTCGTCTGGTTTGCATTTCGTATGTGCACTTTGTCTGGTTTGCATTTCGTCTGTGCACTTCATCTGGTTTGCATTTCGTCTATGCACTTCGTCTGGTTTGCATTCCGTCTATTTTGCATTCTGTCTGGCTTGCACTCTGTCTGGCTTGCACTCCTTCTGAATTTTGCATCTCGTCTGTGTTGCATTTCATCTGTCTTTTGTTCTTTCACTTCTGTACACTTAACAAACTTGTTAAAACGGTCATTTGTTTCTAACATTATTATTATTAGTTTGTCATCAAAATTAAAACATCGTAAAGTCTACCTGACTTACCAAATCTTTGGATATCCAAATTGGATGTATTTTAATTTAGAGTAAACTAGAGACATATGGATACAATTTTCATTGAGGTATAAAATTTGAATTATGTTCTTAAAAGTCTTGAAATTTGGCTTGAAGTTGAAAATTGTGTACTATTATGGTATGAGAACAATATGGAGTATTTCAGTTATAACTTGCATAATACTAAACCAAAATGCATGAATTTGATTTCATTAGGAACTTAAGACATATAGGAACATTTTATTAGAAGAAAGTGTTGCTGAATACCTCGGTTTCTATGTCATAATGTTCATACAAAACTAACCTAAAAATCTATCCTGAGAAAAATTGGAAAAAAATTGTAGGATAAATAGGAGATATGTTTTTGTCATGATCGTGACTGGGCGGTGATTTTTCATGGAAATGTTTTGATTATGCAATGGTTGAACCAAGTAAGGGTGAAGTGTGTAATTATGATGCTTTTGTACTTAATTTGGGCTTAAAATGAACATATTTTGGCGTAGGAAAATTTGGTCAAATGTGTGATAAGATTGGTTGTGCATTATGAATGAGGAATTATGGAAAAAGAATAGGTTTTCATGAATGAAAAGATTAAGTAGGAAATGTTGAATTAAATTAGTAGAGGTTGGAGAGTTTAATGCAATCAATTTGGGCATTGAATTGGTATGAAATGAAATTGCGTTAATGTGTATGAATTCTGGAAAATTTGGAGTAGAATTGATGATGTATAAATGATAAATTTATGTGGATGAAGGAAGAAAAATGCAGGGCATGATTGTGGCCCTTACAACATGATTGTGGCCTGATAAAATAATGTTTTTGTCATGACCGTGACCTTTATAGCACGATCGTGGCCTAGCTAGAAAATGATTCTGTCACAATCGTGGCAGGGGCATTGCAATTGTGGCCAGACTTATGGAGGTAAAGAGCTGTCCTTTGATTGTTATATGAACAAATCAATATTAGGGTACTTCTATATGATGTAATTAGGTTTAAATGAGATCTTGAATGATCCTAGTTAATATTGAATGAGGTGATTAAAATGGACAAAGAGTATTAGGTATTAAAGGATGATTAGAAGACAATGTTATTAAATGATTATGAGATGTGAATAAAGGAAATATACCAGGGATTGTCAGTTTGAGCATGCATTGTACATTACACATATACATTTGTGTATAATTGAATGTTTATGTAATTGTGGAATTAATAATGTGTGTGATTATGTGTATTGCGTGATGTTAATATACAGGATAGAACGTCCGCATCCAGACGTTTCTGGGCCTTAGAAGCTAATGCTAATCTGGAGCATATTGTGAATCAACCTAGATAATCTTCCTAGGATTGATTTATTCTGTTTAACTTCCAATTATTGAACTGCTTGTGATCTGCATGTGAATTCTGTACTTTAATGGTCCGAGGAGTTTGACATATTCGGGAATGTAATGGAAGTGTTCTATTTGCATCTAAAATTTGAATGATATCTGTTTACAACTGAATTCTGAATGATTTCTGAATACTCAACGAAAGTCAAATGCTGGACTGAGGTCCGATGTATATAAGATTCTGTCTGTGCATCATAATTGAATGCTATTCATGGCATATTCTGTTATTTAATGCATTTCATAAAATGCATGTTCAGATAAAGACGTTGTGATCAGAGTAGCCAGTCTGAAAGGGCTTTAAGCTCATAATTATGCACGTAGAGTTTTGCTCCTTGATTTCTGTATCTAAATGAGCCTAATGGCCCAGTATCTGTATCTATATCTAAAAGGCACTCAGTCACAACTAATAATAACTAATCTAGAGTCTCATATGCATCTGCATTTGTATATTATGATTATGAAATATATGCTTATGAAAACTTTTCTGGAATTGTGATGTTAAAGTGATATTCCATAATAATGTGATTAATTGGGTTATATATGTTCTGAAAGAACTTATGTGAAGTGTGTAACATTCATTAAGTCTTATTGTCATGGAAAATGATCTGAAATTGGTTGGTTGTGTGATATTTGTGTATTTGACTAGGGTGAGATCATCAATGAAGGTTTATTCATTGAGTTTGCAAAACTCACCCCATAGGAATGACTTTTCCTATGGGGGAAAGGAAATGGAGAGAAAGGAATGGATAAAGTTAGTTGGAAGACCATCTGCCAACCAAAAGAAGTGGGAGGCTTGGGGCTGGAGTCAATTAGCATGAAGAATAGTTTACTCATGACTAAGAGGATTTGGCGAATCCTAGATAAAAAACAATCTTTATGGATCAAATGGGTTCATTTCTATATATTAAAAGGAGAGAGTATTTGGGCTTTAGAAGTCAAAGACAGTTATTCTCGGTTCGTTAATCAATTGCTAAGAATAAGGGAAGAGGTCTACCAGAACATTACTTGTTAAATCAGAACAACAAAAAGATTATCATTATGGTATGATAATTGGACAGGGCAGGGAGCTCTAATCCAAAATCAGCTGGCTAGAACCCTACTAGAGAGATTCCCTAAGAAAACAAAGATCATAGAGATAGTCAGAAATGGATCTTGGATCTTATCAAGAGAAGAGACTAGGCTCTTGTCTATCCAGCACTGTAGCAAATTTGGGGAAAGAAACATCTATTTATGGAATGGGATTTTAGTTATAGAAATTACTATGAAGGAAGCCAAAAGATTGAGGAATGGGACAACAAACACGGTGGAATGGTTTTCCCTAATTTGGAACAAGGTCATTAGACCTAATGCCAGTTTTCTTCTCTGGCTAGCAATATTGAATAGACTCAGCACTATGAATAGACTGAAGTTCCTATCCTCCTCTACGACATTTATCTTCTGCAATATACAGGAGGGAACTAGAGAACATCTCTTCTTTAAGTGTTTTCACTAAAGAGATTTGGAATAAAATCTCTAGACTAAGTGTCCCTGGGTTTCACTATTGCAGACTTCCTGATATTGCATAACAGATACCTCTATTGGATATTTCTAAAAATGATAGGGATATTATATTGGTATTGGTGGCTACTTGTCCTCAAGCTATTTGGAGGGAGAGAAATGAGATAATATTTAAAGGAAAATCTATCTCTCTTTATGATCTTACAGAGCTCATAATAGCCAACATAAGGGAACAACTAATTATAAATCAGTTGAACCAACACTACAGCAGAATATTAGCTCTCATATGGAGAATATAGTCCTAGCTATATTTCTTAAGTATATCGATCAAGATTCATTCATTAAACCTAGCATCAGCCCAGAACAGTTTAGTAATCCCTATCATTGACCAAGGTTCAGTTTAGTACATCATAGAAATCTCATGCATAGAAATCCCTAAAGTCTACTTCTTAAACATCATTTATCGACGATCAATTTCTGACATAAAAAGAGCTTGATACTCACTTGATGGAAAGGGGGCTCATAGACTAATTCTTCTTTGTTGCTTCATGCTGGCCCCAGATCTAATCAAGGAATATATTTATTCTAAGGGGAAATTACTTAAAACAGAAAAGGAGGCTCATTTAAATCTGATAAGAGAAGATACCTAAGTGAAGGCCTGGTCTTATAACTCGTCACTGAAGAACCAGCATGATAGAACTCAACAAAAAGGGAAAGTTAGAAGAGATCCAGAAACAATTGGTTAAAGCCCTAATCTTGTACACAGCATTAGCTGAAGTTGAACTGTTACCTGTGTAGAAAGTTTCGAGATCAGAAGAAAGAAGTAGGAGAAATGCTAGCCTACTCCCAACTGAGTGGATGATGAGTGATCCTCCCCTTCGAATCATCACCAAAGGTACACTTCGCCTATTTTCCAATAGAATGATCGATTGAGGAGATAGAGAAACAATCTATTTCGCCTTACAAGCACAAATCATTTTGGCAGAAGAAGTGATTACTTGGATAGTGAGTCCTTTGATGTAGAAACAAAACGAAAGCTCATCAGGGAAGTTCAATCTACTGTCTTCTACCAGAAACGACTCCTCTTTCCCAAAATGTGTAGGAGAAGAAGATTCAAGAAAGCGATTATTAGTTATACCCTAACCATCAAAACAATCATTTTTTATGGCTTTAAACGTAGCCATTTTGTTATGTTAGACGTAGTCATTTTGTTTAGCCTAAACATTATAATTTTTTAAGTGGTTCCATCCACGTAGGAGAGCCTTCTCTCCAGATGTTCTATTTCACATATTTTTTGATGAAATTTTATTTTCTCAAAAAAAATTTAAATACTAAAACATAAATACCAATTTGAATAAAATCTAAGGTTTTGATTAGGTGAAATTTAGTTATGCCTGTAGGTTAGGTCATGTTGTCTATGGACACTTTTAACACTGTTAGACACAACCTAGGACATACATGTCTAAAGAGACTATGGATCTTTTTTTTAAATATATTTTTAGTGAATTTCGCATAGTCTAAGACATGCCTCTCGGTGGAGACTATAAATCTCACTATAATTGTATGAATTAGTATATGGTCTTAGCCAGAACTTTGGTTCTAGATCATAAATCTATTTGAAACTTTTGAATATGAACACAATCTGGGTCAGACACCTATTTTAGAGACCATGTCTTACCACTAAGTTGTTTAATATGTTACATGAATAATATATATCCATATTAGAGTCGTGTTTATATCCAAATCTTCTCGAAAATTTGCTCAAATAAATGTATACGATGCTCATCCTTCCAATTGATTTGATTTCATATATGTCGTTATTTCTCTCATCATTTTATTTAGCCAAACCTGAAGCATTTTCATACTTAATTGTGTAACTGGTCATTCAACAAATTTAAAGAATTAAAAGAAACTTGATTCCCATCATTCTCTCCTTCTTTGAAAAGATTCATTATAGAATCATCACCAACATTAGAATGTATTAATTCAAAAAACATTAAAAGTATCACTCCATATTATACTCACTTGAAAGATTTAATTTATAATCATTATTATTGATTTGATTAATAATTTAAAATAGGCCTTCTCCTCCTTGATGCAATTTAGATCTTCTTTGATTTGGAAACGTCTTCTTTTTCATATTCACCCTATCCAATCACCTAATTTAAAGGTAATTCTAGTTCTCCCTTTGTTAGCTTGGATTTATATTCTTCAATTTTCCTTTCAATGTATCCCTAAACATTTCCATGTAGTTATCTAACCATTTTATTTTTAAACCATCCAAATTACTTGTCTCGTGCAAAGGTAAAGGAATTAATTCAATAAACTTTGTGGGATAAAGCCATAAACATCCTCAAAAGATAAATAGCCTCTTATTGTATCATCAGTTTTACTATATACAATGAAATGTACCATTTTTGAACGTCTATCAACAATACCATCCATAAAATCTTTACCTCCTTTAGACTAGGTAAACCTAAAAAAAATCTATATAAATGTCATTCCAAGGTTCAATAAGAATTGAAAAAGAAGTATATAAGCTATGTGGCATATCCTAATCTTAGTTTGTCTATATATAATGCAATTAGTAAAAATTCTTTCAGCATCACAACACATTTAAGCTGAAAGCAATGTTTAAAAAAATATTTAAAGTCTTTTTAATTATAGAATGACCCATCAATCCTCCTTTATGGGCCTCATATAGTGATGGTAAATTGGCTCAAGCCTAAATTATACTAGCTCAACCTAAAATCAATGGGGATGGCCCTAGTTGACCTTAAGCTAAAAATTAAAACAATTTAAGGCTTTCAAGCTGTGCTTGAGCTTGAACTTTAATACATAGCTAGCTTGTTCTAACCCAAAAGTTTTATCATATAAATACCATAATTTACTCTTCTCTCTTCTACTTGCACTAGCTGCTGCTTTTTTTACTTCTCTCTTCTACATTTTTACTTCTCTCTCTTTTACTGTTTTACTGCTCTCTTCTACATTTTTGCTTATTTTCATTACTTTTTCTTTTCTTTTTACCCTTAATCCATTAATTTCTCTTTAGATCTTCTACTTTTAATTTTTTTTCCTTATTCCCGTTAATTTCTTTGATTCTTTTACTTGGTGAAATGAAATTAAAACATAGATTTCTTCTGTTTGTGATTTACTGTTTGTAATATTTTCTTTCCTAATACCCATTTTTGCTGTTTGTGATCTATTTGCAATTCTGTGAATGTTTTGAGTTCTTTTATCTTTGCAATCTATTTGCAATTAGTTGTTCCTATATTTTTTTAACATTTTTCTTATGTTTAGTTGTTTATGGAGTTTTTTTTTGTGTTATTAGTTATAGTTTAAGGTTAATAATGAATTGATGCTACTCTCCTCCCTTAATTACCAAGGAAGAGAAGAGGAAACAATGAGAGAACGATAATGAATCGATGAATGTTTGGGCCAATAGTTGGGTGCTGCATGTTTGAGCTTTGGTGAGTTTTAAACAACTTAAGACTTAAACAAGCTCAAGCTCGAATTGAGCATCCTAAGCTTGATTGAGTTTTAGGGTAGGCTTGGACCATAAAAAATGTGTCAATGTGGGCTTAGGCTATAGGCAAGCCATGCCCGCCGCCCTATTACCATTCTAAGCCTCACATGCTAATAATTTATTTCTGTAAGCAAAAACCTATTATTCTTAAAGAAATTTTCAAAACCAACTTTATCACAAGCCGTAAAAATAGACGCAAAAACATCATTAGTCTTATATAGTTCCTTAACAAGTTTAAGGCTAAATAATTTTATATTTAAGATTTTAACTAGGGCTTACTTTAGGGATAAAATATTTTAAACCTCATTCTTGGGCCTCATATCCAATTACTCTCTCAAAGAGCTCTTAGCTACACAATTTGTTTTCCTTAGAAAAAAACTCTTCCTAAAGAAAATTTCAAAACTTGTTTTCTTATAAGCCCTAAAAATAGAGACAAAATCATCATTACACTCATATAGTTCCTTAACATTCCTAAAGCTTAATAATCTTATATTCAAGATAGTAATTAGGGTACATACTATATTCATCCCCTATGGCGTTTTTTTAACCTTATATTTGATCACTTAAGGAAACATTTTCATGAACTCCATCCACTTTTAACATTGTCGACTTAACTTTTTTTCCTTTAAAATGCTTCAAAGACTTATAATTAATGTGAATAATAAACTTTTGGATCATAAATAATGTTTCCAAGTTTCCAACGTCCTCATTAATGTATACAGTTACCTTGTCAAAAGTTAAATAAGTAAGTGTTCATTGAGTTTCTCATTAAAATAGGCAATTGATTAATTTTCGTATATCAAAATAATACTAACACCTTATCCTAATGCATCAAACTCTATCTTAAAAGTTACGAAAATGCTATAAAAGTTGATAAAGGAGCCCAACTTGATCTTTTTTTAATCAAATCAAAAGAACCCTTTTGCTTGTCATCCTCGCTTAAATGCAATAGAACTTTTAAAAAATTTTGTAAGTGGAATAGCTAATGTACTAAAATGTTTTGTAAACCTCCAATAATAGCTAGCTATATCATGAAAACTTCTGATATTAGTTATAGATTTAGGTGTAGACTAGTTATGAATAGTCTAATCGTCTCCTTGTTCACCTCCATACCTTTTTGCACTCATAATAAAATTTTTTAAAAAACCATTTTATCCATTCAAAAGGAGCACTTCTTTAGATTTAACCTATAATTTTTGTCTTAAAACATTGGAAAAAGTCTCATATGCTCAATATGCTTATCTAAAGTATTACTATATGTTATAATAATATTAAAATAAATATACATGAATTTTTTAATAAAGGCAATTAATGAAAAGTTATTCATTAACCTTATAAAAGTACTAGGTATATTAGATAATATGAAAGGAATTGCTTATGTAAACCATATTTTGTTTTAAAGGATGTTTTACACTCATCATATTCTTTGATCTTTATTTAAGATATCTAGTTTTCAATTCTTTTAAAAACATAGTGGAATTATGTAAATCGTCCAACATGTCAAATAATCTAAGAATAGGATATCAATATTTTATTGTTATTTTATTGACAGTTTGATGGTCAAAGCACATTGTCTATGACTCATCCTTCCTAAAAACAAACAATATTAGAAATTCACATATACTCAAACTCTTTATAAAATCTCTTCAACTTGTGTACGAAACTCTTTAGTGTCTTTCATAATTATTGACCTCTCAATTAGCGAAGGTAGCATGCAGGCTAAAATCAATTTAATATTCAATTCTCCTAATTGGTGGTAAGTACTGCGAATATCATTATGGAATTAACAAGATTCTTACTATTAAAATAAGCCTCTTTATACAAGAGTATGATCATAGATTGGTTATAATTAGAAATTCTCTTAATCTTACACTTTATAATTTAAAAAGTTGCTTGTTTTTTTCCTTCCAACAATCTATATATCTTTTCCCTCAACTTTTCGTTCTTTTATTTTTGTCCTCATCTTCATTTTTTAGGTCACTTTACTTTTTGTTATTTTCTCATCTTAACTTGCGTCTATCCTCATGCACTTGTTTAAGTGTCAATGGTATAAGAGTAATGAATTTATTATTTTAAAAAAGAATATCTATTTATAGACCGATGTTTTATGTTCCTTATATCAAATTTCTATAGTCTCCCTAAGACAATATAGCCAGCAAGCATAGGTTATATCACACAATACCCTATCACAATTCTTCCAATGAGAATGAAATTAATACTCATTTATTGACCCTCACCCACATTCATTTAGCTATTGAAGTTTATATGGTTGAGGATGTTTCATGGTAGATAGGCTAAAATTTTCAACCAAAGTAATACTACTTACATTTCGACAACTAGCCAATCAACAATTATGATACATACCTTATTATTGATGTAGTGTGTTATATGAAAAATATGCTCTCGTTGATCATCAAAACCATGACTTAGACATCTAGAACATATCTAATCATAAGTGTCTCTTGATCTATTTATTACTCAACACCATCATCATCATCAAATCTCCTAATGATAACAATGAATCCTCATCACTCTCATCTTCGGTCTTGATCTCCCCATACTCTCTTATGATCATTACCTTTACAAAAATTTGGAAGCTATGTATTTTTTCTTCAAAAACAAAAGCACTAAATATCACGAGTTTGAGTTTGAGTTTCAAATTTACCCTCCAAATTATTAGGCACTTTCCTTCCTTTTTTAGGTGGCTTAGCTTTGGCTTTATGACTAGCCTTGTCATCCCCATTTCAACTTGATTTCTATGGGGATAAACCAAAATTTCATTGTGAGCGGTTAACCTTTGTTTCTAATTTCCTTTCCACCTTCATGGCCACATGAATCATATCTTCCAACTCAATATAATGTAGCAATTCTGCCACATCCATAATCTCAAGATTCAAACTATTTAGAAAAATAACCATGATGGCTTGTCAATCCTCCTTTATGTTAGCTCAAATCATGGCAATGTCCATCTCATTATAGTATTCCTCAACGTTCTTCAACTAGTAAGGCGTTACAATTTTTGGAGAAAATTCCTAAAATAAGGATTAGGGATAAAGTGTCACCTCATGATTAGCTTCATATCCTCCTAATTATAAATAGGCATGTGGTAGTTCCTTCTCCTATTTATCACAAGTTACCTTATCGAATAATAGTAAAGTGAGTAAACTCAATAATAACTAAATTTACCTTTTCTTTTTCAATGTACTGGTGGTAGTAAAAATAAGTTCCATCTTCTTTTCCCACTCAAAGTAGGCCATAGGATAATTTCTCTTTTAGAATAAAGGAATATTCATCTTAATGCTCCTAAGGTTTTCATTTAACCCAAGGTCCTCTCTATGGCTTCTACCTTGCAATTGGATAAAGTAATAGGTCATAATTATTATGGAGAACCTGCATGGCGTAATTACTTTCCAGTAGTGCAATCACCTTGATGTGTAAATATGCCCACATTATTTCTTAGTGGTTGTTGACTATCTAGCAAGTGATCTCCCTTTTTACCATCATTGAAATCTTCTTGAAGCACTTGTTTTTTTTTTATTTTTATATATTAGCTATTTGTGAAGATTGTCTCGTTTGTTACTTAGATATGGCACTATCTTACAACCTAGCCGATCTTTAATATTGGTAAACATCATATTCATACATTCAAGTTGTTATTGCATAGTTTAAAGCATGAGTGTATCATCCTTCCTTCGCTCTTCAACTTTTTCCTTGTTAGACATTCTTCAACCTTTGAAAGAATTGATAGAAATAACGTCATAATACTTCCAAATATATTTCTCTCATAACATCACCTAGTTCACTCGTGTTTCACTCTAAATTTTTGTCTTTTCTCAACTAATTTTGCTCATTCACTCTTGCCTTTTACCACTCAATTTTCTTCTAAGTCTTTACTACAATAATAAAATAAATTAAGGAATAAATATTAGTATTCAATTTATCTTAATTCTTGATAGATTCAATGAAAAGTAAAAAGATAATAATGAAAATAAAATAAAAATTTGGGGACTTAAAAAATAGAAATGGATTGTAGAGTATAATCATTTATGTATTTGGAAATTAATCCAAAATTTTAGATGAGTTATATTTTTTAAAATAGGATTCTCAGTTCCTAAAAGAATTTCAAAAATAGGTTAGAAAAGTTTAGTAGAAGAAATTGTATAAAAAGGCATGAAGAAAATGCATAAATGAAATAAAGAAAGAATGAAAGGATGCCAAAACAAAAACAGAGAGCATGAGAAGAAAATAAAGAATGTATCAAGAAACAAAAAAAATAACAAATAAAAGATAGATATAAACTGACATTTAGAACTAAGTCTCTATACCAAACTGATGCAAACCTAAAAGCTTAAGATTTTGAAACCTAGCATATTTAATTTATAATCAATCTCCTAGAAAGTTAAAACTAGATTAAGGATAAAATCTTGACCTAGTGGTTACATAGAATTATGAATCAAAACTATTAAGAAAACTTGACTCATTGCCACTAAGAACTAAGTCTAAGATTCTATTTGATTATGAATACCACAAGAAAATAACTTGATAAGTTCAAAATTTTCTTTAAAGAACTAAAGAGAAAACTCTCACAATTATATTGATGATTAAAGATATCTCTAATTAAAAAGAAACAATCCTTAAATGCTAAAATATAAATTATGATTTCTAAATATAAATACAACTAGGATTTTGACTAGATATGATTTGGGCAATAGTTGTGGACTAGGTTGTGTTAACCAAACATAGTTTAACATCATTAGGCAAAGCCTAGGGTATGCCCATGTCTATAGAAAGTCTATTATTTTATATTTTTAGGTGTTGGGCATAGTTTGAGGCACGTCTATGGAAAGAGATGGTGGATCTCACTATAACTTTACAAGTTAGTAGACAAATCATGGCCACACTCTTAATTGGAGGTATGAATCAGTCTCTAACTTTTGAAGATGTTCATGGTCTAAACAACGTTTATGTTAAAGATCATATCTCATTATTAGGTTATCCAATCAGTTATATGGGCTTGCAAATGACCATGTTAGAGGTTATATTCACATCCAAAATTTCTCCAACCTTATCTTAAATTAAGCTGACCAATGACCATGCTTCAGTTTTACTTAACTTCACATGTATAACCACTTTTCTCATACCTTAGTGAGCATGTTTTAAACTATTCTCTTCCTTTTTTTCTTAATTTGTCTTCTCAGTAAACTCAAAGTGTGAAAGACTACTTTATTTTCATCAATTTAGTGAATGCGATGAATGCTAATTACATTATGCTTTTAGGATGACTTTAAGAACATTTACCTTGTATTTAGTTATTTTTGTGAGATTTGGTACTTAAATTAATTTATATCAAGCCATATTTTAGCTCTATAATGAAGATGAAGTGAAATAGGTATATTTGGATTTGATTTGGGAAAGTTCTAAAATGATTTTTCGATAAAACATAATTTTAACATGACCTTATATTAGTAATATAACACATACACGATCCTGTGTTCGACTTGTGTAGCAAAAAAAGTGCATTATGCTTATTAACTGCTTGGTATGTAAAGGAACATATCAAAAACAAGATAATGTGTGGTCTCTATGTTAAAAAGGGTGATTTTGAATTCTTTGACAATTTGGATTTATGAAGAATACAACCTAGACATGATCCTATGCTCTGTAACATAGCATTTATATGATACTATGTTTAGGCTTATGTTCTAAGTGAGATAGCTTAGATGTGGAGTATAATAAATACAAACCCAATATGAGGTCAATACAATATAATGTTGTTAACCCTTGTTAATGTTAAAGATTATGTAAATTAGGATTTTGGTGGTGTTTAAGGAATAAGGGATCAACATAGTCTCATGTTAGGGTATTATTAGAAAAAAGCCATAACATAACAAAAAGGGAGAGAGATGTCTAGAAGTACTAGAAATATGTTCTAAAATAGAGGAGATCCAATAAAACATCAAGGAGACACAATCTTAGAGAAAAATAAGATCCCATCAAGGTTAATCAAGAAGCATCATGATTCAAATAATGAAAACTCTATCTTTTATCTTGTGCTCTTTATTATTGATTATTGATTGTTTATTTTTTGTTTTGTTTTGTTATGATATAGATTTAGATGTGATTAACTCTAGGATTATGCTTTTTGTTGATTTCTTTGATTTTATAAAATATTCTTATATTTTAAAAATTGTTCATATTTGCTTATTATTTTATATTGAAGTAACAAGCATAGATGATTCAACACTTAGATTCTTATATAAGATCAAAGTAGCAAATGTAAAAAATCTTATATATGTCTTAGGTCATATCATGAATAATAAGAGTTAAATGTAAACCTATTATGGGAATTTATAGAACATATTAATATATTCTTAAGGAGCATTGATATAAGAGAAATTTCAGTCAAAAAAATTAAGGATTGTATTATCTTGGCTATGAGCACATAGTTGCAACTTTGGAACTCTTATTAGTCTAAATAACTAGAATTAATCATTAAATCATGATAAATTCAATCATAAGACAAATTACAGGGGAATTCTTTATCTAGATCTATTATATCTATAGATTATTTATTTTTATTTATCGGTTTGATTCTTCTAAATTTATTTGTTATTTTAGCTTTATTTATTTCTCTTTAGTTATGTCATTTATTTAATTAAAGTAGATAATAGGAAAATTTTTATTATTAGTTGATTTAGTTCTCATAGGATCGACACTCAATCCAGCTAAACAATACTATAGGAAACGATAAATGCACTTGCCTTAATAATTCTTTAATATTACTTTTATTTTTGTTTCATTTATATCACATCATAATGCCTTAGAGAATATTGTGAGATTATTCAATTGGAAACAAGGTAAGCAATTTACTTTTGACAAAAAGACAAAATCTTAAAAGGAAGTTAAACAAAGTTATATAGACGTTTTGGATAATATATGGCAATTAGTTTAAAGTTACCTAATAAGACAGACCTAATCATTTATGTGACATTTCTTTAAGTAGTTGTTTGTATGGTATATCATTAGATACATTATACCTAACTGTAAAATGTTATAAATGTTGAGGAATAATTTATAAACTCAATTATTATGTTATAGCTTACAATTGTATTTTTTTTAATTCAAAATGCTTAGTATTAAGATCCACGCTCTCTATTATTGTGAGACATAGATCCTAATGAAATGTGAAAATTTCAAATACAAAAGTATTATCCTTTAGTGAGAAACTTGTTAACCGATACCAAAAGATAAAGTAGATAATATCAAAACTATAAATATCATATTGGACATTGTACCAATTTTACTATTGAAACAGGTATTAGTACCAATCAATGATAAATATCATTTTAAAAAATTATTTAAAATTATAAATAGCCTATTAATTTTATATAATTAAAATATAGTCACTTATTATAGTTAAAATTTAACAAAAATATTTTAAAATTTGATTTAATAGCTCTATTTATTAAAATTAATATAAAATATTTGTTTTGATAAAATAATTTTATGTTTTAAAATGTTTAAACATAAAAATAAAATTTAAAATATATCCTTCAACTTGGTCTTTTTGGGTATTTCAAACTCTATCCATATACTGGTTAGTAAAGACGGTATTGAAATTTTATGGCATAACTACGTACAACAACTCGACATGGTAGAAAAATATTTTGGTACTATTTTCTTATAACGTTCGATAATGCTTTTGTAATATAATAATTTTAATAAAAACTATTATCCTAATCTAATTAAAAGGTTTTAATAACTTAATAATTAATACATATTTTTATTATAAATAATATGTATTATGCACACTATTTACCTAACTTGAATAATAAGATATATTTTTTAATAGTACAAAATAAAGTTTTAGTACAAGTTATTTTAGCCCCTTCACCAAGTCAAACACTAGCCAACAAACATTGAAATTTGTCCATGTGATGGCAAATGTTGTCAGCATACTTTTCTGGCCAAGGCAGACTTTTTTGCCCATGTTTGGCCAAAAGTCATCAAGAATGTTTCTAGTATGAATTTTTTCTTGTGAGAAGATTGCGGAGAGGTTGGAAAATTTGACAGAATTCCTTGAACGAAAGCTCAAGCATTTGCACTATAAATAGAGGAGTTTGCTGAAGCTTCAAACTCACCATTCCTTCTTAATTCAATCACTACTTTTTATTTTGCAGAAAGCTTTTGTATCAATCTTTTGTACTTTTGTACATTTTCCACATTTTAGTGAATTTGGCTCACCCTCTGGCCGTGGACATAGGTCACATTGATTGAACCATATAAATCGTTGTGTTCAGTGTCCCAATTATTTGCTCTTTGTTTGTTTTATGTTACTCTATTACGGGCTATTTAATATAACCAGATTTGGATTCGGGGTATTTTACCTAACAAATTGGTATCAGAGCTTTAGTCTTGTTTATGTCTAATTTACCGTATGCTCTATGATTGCCACTAACATGGACCTACTACTTCGGTATCATTTGTGGGGCCCACTATCCCATTTTATTTGTAGGAGCTCATTAATTCGATTTTATTTGTAAGGTCCACTGTTTAATTTTATTTGTGGGGCCTACAACCCCATTTTCACTTGTGGGGCCCACTTTTGTAGTTTTGTTTGTGAGACCCAGTTGTCAAAAAACATTATAATTTTTTTGCCACCATAACTATAACGAAGACTTCAATCGAAAAGTTTGACTAGAGTATTAATTTCAGTATGTGGCAGCTCAAGATGGAAGCTATCCTCATATAGGATGGATGTGAGATGACAATTGATGGAGTGGAGAAAAAGCCAGCAGATATGAAATCAAATAAATTCCCAAATTTAGATAAAAAGGCTAGATCAGCTATCATATTCAATCTCTCTGATGAGGTTTTGCAAAAAGTTGCTGGTGAAATTACAGCTAAGGTATATGGGAGAAGTTGAAAGCCATGTACATGAAGAAGATGGTGGAAAATCGGCTTTATTTGAAATAAAAGTTGTACATGTTGAGGATGACAGAAGTTACATTTATTCTTTTACATCTGGATAGATTTGATTCTCTTATTTTGGGTTTGAAGAATGTAGATGTGAATGATGAGGATGAAGATCAAGTCATATTACTGTTATATTCCCTTCCCTAGTCCTTTAAATATTTTTGTGATATTATGATTTATGGGAAAGAGCCAATCTCATATAATAATATTAATGCATTAAAGTCAAAAGAGTAGATTGATAAGGAAATTACTGGGGAAACTAATGGGAGACAAGCAGAGGGACTATTTGTACGAGATAGATCTAAAAATAGAGATTTTGAGAAAGGTAGATCCAAAGGTAGGTCTACGTCCAGACACAAAATAAAATTTTCAATTATTGCAAGAAAAAGGGGCACATAAAGGTTGATTTTTGTAAATTGAAAAATAAGGATAAAAAAGAGAAGAATAATAGCAATATCGCCAAGACTAGTGTAGTAGTAGATGAGAATAACAGAATTATGTTTGTAATCACAGAAGATAAAGCTAGGTCTAATAAGGAGTGGATTTTAGATTCAGGTTGTTCTTACCATATGACAGGGAGTGTTTTTCCACTTATGAGTCATTAGATGGTGGAATTGTTTTGATGGGTAATAATGTTGCCCGTAAAGTTGTTGGTAAGGGCAAAGTATGGATCAAAATGGATGATGGCATCATAAGAGCACTCACTGACATTATACATGTTCCCGATTTGAAGAAAAATCTTATCTCTTTGAGCATTATTGATTCTCAAAGGTATAGGTTCTCAGCTGAAGGTGGAGTTTTAAAACTTTCAAGAACTGCTCTTGTATTAATGAAAACTTACAAGTTTGGTAGTTTACAGATTTTGTAGGGATCTACTATGACAGGTACTTCAACAGTCTCTATGTCCTCAGATGCCAACGTTACTAAATTGTGGCATATGCGTTTGGGGCATATAGGTGAGAAAGGATTAATGTTGTTAAATAAGAGAGGCCTACTTTGTGGTCAAAGTGTTAGTAAGATGGACTTTTTTGAATATTGTATCTTTGGGAAGCAGAAATGAGTCAGTTTCAATTCTCTAACTGTCCACAAAATAAAAGGTGCTTTGGATTATATTCATTCTAATCTTTGGGGGCCCTCTCATGTTCCTTCTAAAGGTGGTGCTTGGTATATGTTGACTTCTATTGATTATTATTAAAGAAAGGTTTGGGTGTATTTCTTGAAACATATGAATGATGTTTTCTTAACCTTTAATCAATGGAAAGTTTTGATTAAAAAGCACACAGGGAACCATATCATGAGGCTATGGACAAATAATGGTTTGGAATTTTGTGGAGGTGAATGCAATGAATTCTGCAAAAATGAAGGAATTGCTCGACATCACACTAATAGAATGACTTCACAACAAAATGGAGTCACCAAGTGTATGAACCGAACTCTTTTGGAAAGGTCTCGATCTATGATCTCTAATGTAGGGTTTGACACTTGATTTTTGAGTAGAAGTCATTGCTATGAATTGCTACATCATCAACTGCTCTCCTTGTGCTCCTCTCGATTTCAAGACTCCCGAGGAATTTCGGTCAAGTACTCCTATTGATTTCTCTAATTTAAGAATATTTAGGTGTCCAACATATATGCATGTAAATGAGGGAAAGTTAGAGCCTAGGGATAAGAAATGTATTTTCTTCAGTTATGCTTCAGGGGTGAAAGGATATCGATTGTGGTGTCCTGATCTCAAGTCACATAAATTTGTAATTAGTAAGGATGTTACATTTGATGAGTCCTTTATATTGTATCCTAGAAATGAGTATTGTAATCCTTGTAATTGTGAAAAAGAAAATAGTACACAGAAGCAGGTGGAGTTAGAGATTGGCAGTTCAGGTCCTTCACAGATGTCTTCTACACATTAAACAGATGTTGTCACAGATCTTGGTCATGTTGAAGATGAACTAGAGAAGAAGAATATTCCATAGCTAGAGATAGATCAAGAAGGGATATTAGACCATCACAGACGTATATAGATTTTATTGTCTACGCTTTATTAGTGGCAGAGGAAATAGGTGGAGACGATGAACCTTTCACATATGCAGAGGCAGTTTCAAGTGCTGATGCAGATAAGTGGGTGGTAGTTATGAATAAGGAAATAGAATCTCTACACAAGAATGTTACTTGGGTTCTTGTGAAGCTGTTAAAGGGTAAAAAAATTATTTGTTGCAAATAGGTCTTTAAAAGAAAAAAAGGTACTTCAAGTATTGAAAACGTAAGGTATAAGGCACGTTTGGTTACAAAGGGCTACAGTCAAGTAAAAGGTGTTGATTTTAATGATGTTTTCTCTCTAGTAGTGCAACATAGCTCTATACGTGTATTTCTTGCATTGGTTGCCATGTTTGATTTGGAATTAAAACAGCTTGATGTCAAGACAACATTCTTGCATGGCAAATTAAATGAGTAGATTTATACGAAACAAATTGAAGGTTTTGAAGTTGCAGGAAAGGAAGACCATGTATGCTTATTGAAGAAATCCTTGTACGGATTAAAGTAGTCTCCAAGACAGTGGTATAAGAGGTTTGATTCATTTATGTTAGATTATGATTTCTCCAGCAGCATGTCTGATAGTTGTGTTTAATTCTGGAAGTTAGATGACGACTCATTCATCTTTTTATTGTTATATGTTGATGATACACTCATTGCTTCCAAAAATGTCACATATATTAACCATTAGCCTCATGGATGCCAAGAATGTCACATAAATTAACCACTTGAAGGCTTTATTATATGATGAATTTGAGATGAAAGATTTGGGAGTAGCGAAGAAAATTATTGACATGGAGATAAGACATGATCGAAGACTTAATAAATTGTTTTTGACATAGGAGAGTTACCTTAATAAAGTCTTAGAAAGATTTGGCATGTGAGATGTTAAAGCGGTTAGTACTCCTCCTACTAGCCATTTTAGACTATTTGCTGCTCAATCACCATAATCACAAGAAGAAGAATATTACATGGCACGTGTTCCTTATTCTAGTACCGTCAGCGGCCTTATGGATACAATGTTATGTACTCGTCATGATATTTCACTAACTGTTAGTGTTGTTAGTAAGTATATAGCCAATCTTGGTAAAGAACATTGACAGGTTGTGAAATGGATTATTAGATACTTGAAAGGTACTTCAAACTTTTGTTTGGAGTTTGATAGAACCAACAACAATTTGGTTGGTTTTGTAGATTCTGATAATGTCGATGATCTTAACAGATGCAAGTCTCTCACAAGTTATGTATTTTGTATAGGAAGTTGTGTCGTTAGTTGGAAAGTTAATTTGCAACATGTAGTGACTTTATCTACAGTTAAAGCAAAATATATGTCAGTCATTGAGGCTATCAAAGAAGCATTGTGGTTGAGAGGTTTATTCAGCGAGTTAACTCTACATCAAGGAGTTACTACCATTTATTGTAATAGTCAAATTGCTATTCATTTGACAAAAGACCAGATGTATAATGAGAAGACGAAACATATTGGTGTTAAGTATCATTTTATTCGGGATACTATTGCAGAGACGAAGGTCCTTATTCAAAAGATCAATACTAAAGACAATCCTGCTAATATGTATGCAAAGGCTCTCCCAATTTACAAGTTCAAACAATGCTTGTACTTGATTGGTGTTTATAGTAGGTGACATAGCCCTTTAGGGCATTGCCGTAGAATAGAGTAGATCATTAATTGTTCAGGACTAAGTCAATGTGGAGATTTGTTGACAAAAGTGTCTTGGCCCCTTCACCAAGTCAAACATTGGCCAACAAATATTGAAATTTGTTCATGTGATGACAAATGTTATTGGCATACTTTACGGGTCAAGGCAGACTTTTCTGGCCATGTTTGGCCAAAAGTCATGAAGCATGTTTCTAGCACAAATTTTTTCTTGCGAGAAGATTGCGGAGATGTTAAAAAAATTGACAGAATTCCTTGGACGAAAGCTCAAACATTTGCACTATAAATTGGGGAGTTTCTTGAAGCTTCAAATGCATCATTCCTTCTCATTTTAGTCACTACATTTTCTTTTTTACAGAAAGCTTTTGTATCCATCTTTTGTACTTTTGTGCATTCTCCACATTTTAGTGAATTTGGTTCGTCCTCTGGTTATGAACGTAGGTCACATTGACCGAACCATGTAAATATTTGTGCTCAGTGTATCTTTTATTTGCTCTTTGTTTGTTTTTCGTTACTCTATTACGGACTATTTAATATAACCGGATTTGAATCCGGGGTATTTTATTATGTTTGAATGCTATTCAATGCATCGTGTGTCTTGCCGCTCTAATGCACTACAAACAATATATCATGTATTTTGTTGAAGTTTATATATTTAGATCTGACTTCAAAAACGTACTTCATAAATTCATCAAATTATGTAATTTATAAATTGATCAAAAACTCAAATTTTGTGTAATTTCCGGGTACTGTACTTTAACCTAAACCTTGAAAAGCTTAATCGCGTAAGCTGCGTTTCAGCAATTAAATATTTAGCAAACCATGGACTACTACGCCTATTTGCCAATCGGAAGAATGTCAAATGCAAAACCTCGTGAGTAAACAACGACTTTGTTCGACACGCTTTAGTGTTTTTCAAAACGTATCAAAACGATGCGGTTAATGTAATTATCAAAAGTCAAATAAAAACATTTGTCCAAAACGTCAAAACAAACATTTGTCCTCTCCCGTTGATATCTTTTTTTTCTTCTTTTAATTGACCGCAATTTCTGATTGTTTCAGGACTTTTTTGCTAAGTTACAAACCTTTTTTTTTTTAGTACGAGGGCCAAATTACAATCCGATTTGAAAGCCTCCATTGTTTAAAAATCTTATTTGAATGAAAAGAAAATAATGTCGATTATTCCTTATTTTAATTAAGTAGGACATGGTAACTTGGTTTGTAAATTCATGGAAGTAGAATAATTGTGTTAGAAGAAAAGGATATTTTTTAAGAGTGAAATGCCAGCCATAGGGCGAACACAATCCAGATAGTTTGACCCAAAGGAATTTATAGCCACCATAGTCACTGTCTTGAGCTATCAGCTGCACCACCCCCCACTAGCACCATACTTGATAGCCCACTAGCAAGATAGTCGCCACTGTTCAGAGTTGTTGCCAAAATTCTAATGACATCCACATTGGCCGTATGGTAATTTTGTAATTGCAAGATTTCATTCGTTTCCAGTGTATAAGTTCCACTCAGTTATTGTTATACTTAATTATTTTATCCAAAATAAAGATTTCTTATCGATGAATCAAAGGGAAATGACTCAATAATGTGGTGTTGGTGTTGGTGTTGCTTAGTTTCTTCATGACATCACGGCGACTTTTCCCTGAAAATCCTTGAGCATTGTTGATATTGACTAGCAAGTAAAGGAGATAGAAGATTCGTCTAGAGAATATGTAGATGTGATTATTAGTAGTGGGTGGTCGAGAAACAACAGTAAAAGGAACGAGAACAACTCTTATGTTATAAAACTCGGATCAACTAGATATCGCTTTGGCAAGAGACCGTTTAACTGGATCAAACTATAGATCATGGTGTAGGGCTGTCAAGATTGTTGTGGGTGTTAAAGACAAGTTAGGGTTTGTTGATCGAAGAATTAAAATTTAAAAAGAGATTGATTCTGATGAGTTTGAACAGTACTAAATTCAAGATTTGGTAGAAGGGCTCATGTATATTACTTGTTCCAAGGATCTTTGGAATGGGATACGTAATAGATTGGGGAAAAGTAACAATTAATCCTGTTATTTATGAATTACAAAGGCAAATTACTGCTTTAACACAAAGAAATGGATGTGTAACACGATATAATACAAAACTTAAAAGGACGTGGAATAAATTAATTTAGATCTAGCGCCACGGTGTAGTTCTAAAAAGAGACCGGGAGCATAAAAAGAGGGATGCAGTTTTTGATTGGATTGAATAAGCGGTATAAGCAAGTAAAAATTCAGTTGCTCTCATAGGATCCTCTTCGGATTTTGACAAAACATATTCAATGATTTTGATGATTGATTCTGTCACGTGTCTGTTACCCTCTTCCCAAAAGATATACCTAGTGGGGTGTGCAGAGCCTACGCTTATAAGCCAGGATACTCTCCATTGCCTGTCCAATATGGGATGTGACACTCTCTCCCACCCAATCCTGTGACGCCCTCGTCACAAGTGGGCCCCCTGCCTACCCCATCCTAAGAGGCGCTTAACTGGACACCGGAATCGGGAACGGGTTGGCTCTGATACCACTTGTCACGGATTGGACTCTGCACCCAAAAGACTAGCCTGATA
The DNA here is from genome assembly GCA_027563915.1 of Erythroxylum rotundifolium. NCBI lineage: Eukaryota > Viridiplantae > Streptophyta > Magnoliopsida > Malpighiales > Erythroxylaceae > Erythroxylum > Erythroxylum rotundifolium. The sequence continues at coordinate 22,088 of JAOSBO010187525.1, forward strand.
GGTGAGGGTTATCCATCCACCTATAAACCCAACCTCCCTAGTACACATCCGATGTGGGACAACACACGCCAACAAGACCGTGACAGGCTTCACCAGCCCAATCCCTGACGTCCTCATCTGAGGTCACAGTGGCCCACTCGATGCAGTGTCCCCGTACCACATGATAGTAACAGTAAAGCAGTATTATCCCAACAGAATTGGTATCAGAGCCACCCTGGGGGTACTATCATGTGGTA